>VWZF01003183.1:120560-229871 GCA_013396755.1 Sclerurus mexicanus
TTTATTCTCCCCCCTCCCCCCCCCCCCCCCCCCCGTGCTAAATTGCCTCACTCTTTCTTAGAGCTGTATTCTCATGGTGAAATGGGAATCTGTACACCTTTTAGCATGGGTATACATTTATGTATAGTTTAGACTCTGGGTGTTGAGACAACTGTGCTTGTTCCAGTGCTGGGAAGGGTACAGAGTGTTCAGGTCAGGCATTATGAAGTCTTGGTGGAAGGTAATTCAGCTGATGATGAAGCAACTCAGCTCTGGTAACTCGTGGAAGTCACAGTTTCTACTCTGATCCTTCATGGCTGTGCTTCTCCTCTGATCTGTCGTGGCTATGCAAAAGCCTAAAAATGCATGAATAAAACAGCAACTACAGCAAAGTTCCCCTGTCCACTTCAACAGTTTTTAGTTTGCCTGGTATGAAAGCATTGTTCACTATGCTGTTTATTCCTTCTTAACACCAGGGCAGCTCCTTAGAAACCCTGCTATCCACAAGAGCTAAACCTGTTAAATAATGGTACCTGGATTTACCATCCTAAGAGATGTAAAAGCACTGTGATCAAATCTCAACTCTGCCCATGTTTTAGTTTGATTATGTTGTGATAAAAGAAAAAAAAGGAAGCGATTTCCTCCTAAATAAGGAACTTTAAACATGGAGTAAACTAGCATTAACTTGGTCCCTGACCTCACACATACACACTTTATTTACTCTAATTGTCTTAGCTGTCCTTGGAAAAGACACTTCCACCACCCAGCTGGGGCAGGCGACTGTGAATTACACATGCTGAAGTTAGCACTTTCAGTTTGAGGATCACTGCGTTGGTGACTCCCCTGAGGGTCACCATCAGCTTGCCCCATCCCTCTGCGTGAGCCACCTTTGGTAGGGCCACAGCAGTTAAATGTCCCTGTCTCAGCTCACACGGACCGCTGGCTGCTGCGTCGGGATCACAGCACTGACTCATGCAACAGGCTGTGCAGCTGCTGCCAGGGAATGATGTCTTGCCTTGTTTTCTGCCTTCTCTGCTGTGGACAGGGCAAAGGTTAAGTATTCGGTTTTGGCAGCAGGCAGCAATTGTAGCTAGATTTGGACAGAACACGTTTGCTATCCCAAATAAATTTGAGTTTCACTGTCTTCCACTGTTTTTGCTAGGTTACTGGTAAAATTAGCCATCCTTTGGAACCCTACATCTGCCTAGGATCCCTAACTCACGGACTAAAAGCTCTCTGATTTTTGGGAGGAGATGGGCACACTGCTGCAGAGATGCCCCTGGGCAGGCTCTCTTGTCTATCAGATGTGTGGGGGGAGGATAGGAGAAGAAGGATATATTTGTCTCATACCAAGAAGCAAAGTTGATTGTTTCTAGTGCAGCTAGTTGTTACTTCTGCTTTAACTTAGTTTCTGCAGATTGCTGTAGCTCTGTCATTTGTCTAATTGGAGTTTAAAGGTCTAAATACCTCTGAACTGTAAAGAATTTTGCAATAAATGGGTGGGGCAGCTAAAAACAGGATAGTTTTGATTTATCTAAATATGGATTAAAAACTACTGAGATATGATAAACTTTTCAGTACAGCCCCTGTTAAGCAGAGAAATCTAAATTCGGGGTAGTCTAAGAAGGGATGCTCATAAACAGGTATGTGACAGAGAAGAACAGAATAGGCAATGTAAGAGCAACAATCCACAAAAATATTACTTAAAAGCATATATGTGTGGATTGTCTTTTTGAGGGAGTACTTTCATTTTATGATAACCACTGAAACAGTAAAGGAAGGGTTTTGTGGGATTTGAGGGAGATGGAAGAATAGATTTGGTGAAGAGGTTTGCAATGAGAAGAATGGGGAATACTATCTTATTCTTGGCTAAACTGTACCTGGCCTGTGAATCACAGATTTCAGTTTCAAGAAGTGTTTATCATGCATGATTCATGAACATCACGATCAATTTAGTATATGAAATACCATCTGCATAGAAGGAAACCTTTACATTTTATTCCCAGAACATGAATTTCTAATACTATTTCCAGCGATTACAGTGAATACTGCTTTGGTCATTGTGTGTAGCTGAGTTTGGATAAGAGTGTAATATAATCTGCACCTTTGGTAGATAAAAGTTATGTGCAGGTCCTGAGAACAAATAAAGAAAATTGCCTTTTTTTTAACAGAGAGTAGGAAAGCCAATATGGAACAATACATATGATTACCAAAAGCTGCTTTTGCCAATTGCCTTCTCAAAGGCAATCAGCAAAATGGTGTGGATTGCAGGCTGTGTGCAGCTACCTGAGCAGAGGATGGTGTTTTCTTCAGCTGCCTGTTGCACAGAGAGGAGGCTGAAGCAAGGCACCCCCGGGCAGTGGGAAGGTCAGTGCTCCAGAGAAGGCCGCCTTCCAGCTCTGTGTGGGAACTACACTTTGGGGTTGAGTTTTCTGCCGAAGAAAATTCCTGAAAGTTCCCCATCTTCCCCATTCCCCAAATGAAATGGGAAGGGAGTGGTTTCATTTAAGAGGACTCAGCTGGGGCATGGGTTGGTCCCTAATTTCTGCAGAGGCTGTAGGGTGGCAGTGCTGTGAAACCTGTGACTGTTCTCCAGGAAGACTGGAAATGCTGGTAGCCCTGGGCTACCCTGGATCTTGGGTTCAGCCAGTCTCCCAGGGTTTCTGTGACCCCTTGAGGGAGGCCATACTCTAGAAAGGCTTTTGGTATTTAAGTTTTCAAGGCAAGTAACTTTTGAGAGTGCAGTTCAAGTGGGAGCTTGTTTAGTTTCCAGGCTTTCTGCTGAACAGCTCCAGCTCAGGGGTGAGTGGGAGGGAGCAGGGAAGCTGCAGAAGTGCTGGTGTCCCTGTGCCATATGGCACACCTGCATGGACTAGGCAGAGTTTGTGAGGCTGCGTTCCCTCACCTGTATAGGCAGCCAAGTGAGCATGGAGAAAGCTGGGAAATAACTGACCAGTTCCTAAAAACAGGTTCTTCAGAAATCTTGGTATTAAAATATTGGTATTTATGGTTTCAGTGAGACTTCTTGTACCAAGGCATGGAAAAATCTCTGAGCAAGCTTTTGGGTTGCAATACAATTCAAGAAAAAAAAAAATGAAAAAGGGGGGATGGGGAGAAGATACAGAAGCAAGAAGAGAATAGCATCTTACTGTAGCCCAAGTAAGGACTGCTCCTGGTGAGTATGAGAGGTTTTCATAGTAAGAAAAGGGTTGGTTACATTATGTAAGGTCTGTGATTGATGAGACAGGCACTGCTACATTGGCTTTCTGTCTGACTGTTTATTCCAGCATCCAGGGACTGCCCAGGGAGTAGCCTTGGGCCATTGACGGTATTTTTTCTCTCATTTTTCTGTCTTTTTGGATTTCATAATGCTTTTTGCCATTTGTGGAGGTCTCAGAAAGGAGCTTTTTGTTTTCCTGGTGCTGAGATGTGCTGGTTGTGGATTCTGCCGTTCTGTGAACTCATGTGATGCAGCTTCTGGAGAGGCTGAATCATCCCCTGCCATGGTAGTGAGATGGTGTTAACCTTATGGCCACCCTCACGGTGGGAAGGGTAGAACTCATTCCTACGCTGGAGACAGGGGAGCAGTATTGGGCCAGGATAGACTGAAAGTGAATCAGAAAAGGAGTTTCATCCCCCAGAATACAGTGTGGTTGGCTGGGCAGGACTTAACCTGGCATCACCAGTGCCAAGACATCAGGCACTTGTGGCATTGGGGTGCATAAAAACATACATCTCCTGTAGAGAGGGCTAGTGGAATTCAGAGCTGGACTGGAGTGGGATTTTCAAATTACAGGATGCAATGCTTTTCTGGGTTCCATCTAGGAAATGTGATATGAATTTGCTGAGGTTATCTTCAAACATTTTTCCTAGTTTTTTAAATTATGTGGGTTTATTTGAATTTTATGCAAGTTTAGAAGTGATGTTGTGCATAATTCAAAAATTCACATGTTCTGGTCTGTTTTTCAAACAGCACACTGCTCATGCAAATTGATCTTCCCCTTGAAGTCTGGTAGAAGCTCTGTTATGATAATTAATATTTAGATTTCTATTCCTTTTTGTTGTGTCCATAAGCTTCAAATGTACATATTACCCATTGCATTTTTGCCATCTCTGTCATGAAGAACAGGATAGTTCTGCCAAAGTCAGAGTCTATAAGGGAGGGACCAAGCAGGCCTTTCATGTTTTATAAAGAACCATATAACATATATTTGAGTAGGAACCACAGAGAGAATTCCATTTTCATTATTTTACATGATGCAAATTTTACAAAAAAAGGGTGCCTGCAATTATTCAAAATTTTAGCTAAGGCCTGAAATAATTTTAATATACTCAGCACAGATGGAAAATAAGGGTTTGTTCCTACTGCTTTTGAAGTTAATGGATATTTTGTGATTGACTTTTAATGAGGGTAGGACCCAACCCATAGTTATTAAACTGTAATCCCTGTGTTGCCTGGTGACAATCAGAAAACTTGCATTTGCCTAGCAGAGCAATTAGTCTGGTGAAAATGAAAAAGCACACCCCAAAACTCTCTGGATGGAATAAGGTCAGCTCAGTACACACATATGACCATTCGTGTAAATGCTCTTCACACAAAAAGAGTAACCCACCCTTATGATTTCAGTATCTCTAGAATCTAAAGAATACAAAACTAAGAGCAACTTACTCCAGTATTTTTAGTGGAAAAGAAACAGTAAAATGCATGACTAAATGCATCCCTAAAAGAACAGACGAGCACCTACCTGAATGAGAGACAAATGGTACTTCATGGCTGCTGTAAACCGTTTAGTCCCCAGAGTGCAAGACTCACAAGTGGTACAGCTGTGAGTTATGTAGGACTTCATATAGTGCCTGTATGAACTGCTGCTGGCATTTAGGTTTGGTTTTGGTTTGAGCTGAGTTTTTTTAAAGTTTGTTTTCTTTTTCTTTTTTTTTTTTTAAGGAGAGTTCACATTTGCTTTTTTATACACCTTGAAAGGAGTAATCCAAATGAGTACAAGGTGTACAACTCTGACATGTGTCCTTTTCATCCTTTCCTTTATGTCTAGCTCTAGTTCAATGCAATAAATCATTCTAAATATTTTTTCTTCATTAGTGAATTAGTTTTTCAGCTGTCTGTAGCCTTGCATCAACCTGAATGATAGAGAGGTGATACTTCATGGCTGCTGTAAACCTTCTATTCTCCAAAGTGCAAGCCTTGCAGGTCTTTACATGTTATTAAAGCAAACTACAAATATTTCACTCTTTCCTGTTAAATTAGTCCTGCTGCTGTCCCCACATTTTTCTCAGTTTTCTTTAACTCTCTTCTGCTGTCTCATACTGTCCCTTCCGCTGGCTAAGACCAGGGCTTTGGCTGTTAGGCATTAACCTTTTTGCATCTGTAATTTCATTTTCCTTCTTTTTTCTTTACATCATGGAGACATTTGCTATTCATTTTCAGTTGAGACTGCAGACAATGCAAATGTGGAGAGCTACACAGGGGTGTGGATAGGTGCTTGTTCAGCAGTCAGCCAAGGCTGTGAGACCTCCCATTCTGGTGCCACATGAACCCTTCCCAAAATGACTAATTTTTGCTCCTGTGTGAATTGCACACCTTGGATCCTGTTTGGAGGCAAGTGGTTGTTCACCTGGTGTAGCTATCTGGCGTGTCTGCTTTGATAAGGGGAGTGGCATATCCATCACTGCAGTCTTTAAATGTCTCGTAAATCCCTGAGGAACTACAACAAACATCTGTAAATCTGTCTGTACCGGTTTTGAGGGCTCTGGAGACTTTTACAACTATTTGTTTTTGCAGGGATGATTCTGAGCAAGTTAAAATATGAACTATTTTCTCCAAAGGAATCTGGGTTTTGTGTTGGGTTTGGTCATGTCTGTGAGGGAGTCTCACAGGGGCCAGCAAACATTGTCGCATTTTCAGCACCGAAAAGTCCCATTCTCTGAGACAGCTGCAGTTCTCTTGCTTCAGCTGAGTAGGGATACACCCATGTCAGGCTTTGAAGGCAGGTGTGGAAACCCTCAGCTTGCTTTGGGGAAGGACAGAGCTGTGGGATGAGGCTGCTCAGGTTGTTCACTTAATCTCTGGGAAGCTTTTTCTAGACTTCAGTTTCATTCCTTGGTGGAACGAATTGGTAACTAATCCTGAGCCAGCAGGTGTTTGGAGCCTTAGGCCAGGACCACATCTGGCTGGGTGGGGCACAGCTGTCTCATTAGCCTTAGTCAGAGGGAAGAGATTTCCCCCTTACCAGTCCAGGGCCTTCCTTTCCTATTTCCGTGTGAAGAGGCAGCAATACACCGAAACAAAACCAAAGGTATGGACACCTCTGATGGCTGCAAAGTGACACCCCTTAGAGAATGTGGGTATCTCTCTCACAGGATTTCCAGGCACTGGGGTCGTGGAGAAATTTTAAAACAGAACTTAAGCAGAAAATTGAAGGTTGGGAGCCTGAAACATCATCAAATTTAAATATGGAAAGATTATGGCTCTGATACAGGAGAGCTCTTGTTCCGGATTTAAAGCATGTGGGACAAATTGTGCTAGATTTAAGCATATGTTTGAGCTTTTTCTTGGCTTTAGCCCTATTAGCTCACTGTGACACAGAACTGATCATGCTTCTGTAGAACTTCTTCTGCATGACAAAATAAGCCCACATTTTAATGTCATAGCTATGCAGGACTTCATTCACAGTTTAAACATATTAGTTAATATTACAATCAAATCACAGCTGTTTTGAATGAGGTGTAAAATACCGATGTAACTTTCATAGAAATGTTATATTTTTAACAAAACAAACTTCTTATTTAGGAGCTTTTATCATGTCTTTACATGAGTAACAAGGTTTGAAATATTTGCAGCACAGATTAGCAATATATTGAGTGAAAAATCTGGTTTTGTTTTGTAGAATAGATCAGAACACAAGTACTTCACCAAAAGGAGGAAATGATCAATTTAACAGCTTAAATGAGGTAAGCTTAACCAAAACTTGAAATATGATGTTATAAATTTTGAATAAGTCTTTGGGTTTTGTTGATTTTAAGCTCTTGGAATAATGTAATTGCTTGAGAATCTTAGATTGGCTTTTCTAGTGGATCTTTCCAGCGATGTTATTGGAGAAAAGTTTAAAAATGTGATATGAGATTGCTATAATAGTTTAAATGCCAGAAGCAAGAGATTTAAAAAATATTTTAAACAAACTTTATGCTGCTTTCTGGTTGTGCTCAGGAAAGAATCAAACACTCAGTATTGACTGTGTGAAACGCCATCTTTCAAGAACGTTTGATTTTTTCCTCATATTACAGCTCAAAAATGTTCATCTGTTAAATATGTTTTGTTTAAAAATAAGGAGTTCTCAAGGTTGCTACATCCCGCATAAATAAACAATGAACAGTTCAATGTAGCCTCAAAGGTCCTCTGGTTGTTAGATGGGAGGAAGGGAGAATTGAAGAGGAAAAGCAAGAAAAGCCCAGTAACATCTGTGACACTTGAAACAAGCTGTTTTCACAGGGATTATGCCAGAAGCACCGTGTGAGTAGAGCACAGAAAAGCTGTTTGTGTGATCATATCAAACAATGGATGAGCCTGGAACAGGTCCCAGCAATCAGCAGTACACTGGGCAGGGTGTGGGGTAAAACCAAGCTTTGCAGTTATGCAAAGTGGGAAACCTCATAAAGCCTCTCCCACAGCCTGGGGTATCTACACAGAGTGCGCTTACACACTGCACTGATACTGGACCTAAACAAGGGGCAGGCAACATTTTTAGTGCAAACCGAGACAAGAGAACAACAGAAGCAGCAAGAAAAGAGAGTTGGGGTGAAGTCCATTCCTGTTAAATCGTGGAAAAAACAGCTTTGTTTCCATAATGAGCCAGAGAACATCTATGTCTATTAATAGATGCCTGACTTTCATTAGGGGGAAACCACAATGTGCCCTTTTAAAGGAATTCAGACTTAATCTTCTCCCTGCAATGAATTATTTCCTTTGCATTTGTGTCACTGTTGTGCAGCTCACTGTTGAAAATCTCAATGCTAACAGGACAGGCTCGCTCAATGACCAATCTAAGGGAGTACACTCAGCCTCTGTCAAGCCACTAAAGGCCCTGGGGGAAATCATGAAGTTATTGTTTCTTTTGAGAAGCCCCACTGCAAATATTCACTAAAGCTTCCACTTGAAAGCTTCCATTTAAAATCCTTGCAAAGGATTGCTTTAAGGTTAAGAGAAAATATTGTGATAAATAACGTGTAAGATATTAAAACAGATGATTAGGTCAGAAATTAAAATGAATTGTTAATAATCAGTGAGGAATGAGCAAGGGTTACAACCTGATGCTTTCTTTTGCAAAATCTTACATTTTATTGTGTCTCAGATCTCCTGCAAACCCAAATGGACATGTGTCATAAGAAAGTAAATTCTCTTCCAGGATTAGAGAAAATGGTGTCTCTCTTCACTGCTCACCCGTGGCACTGTGCAGACCCAGGGCATATCTTGTTCTATCTTATTGTTGCTCGTTTGTTCCCTGTTAAGGAAGTTCTGAATTGAAAATGTCATATGCCTCAAGACACAAATATTGCCATAACAGATACTGCAGAGATTTATTTATGTCCACATAAAATATGCCTATCTTATTTTAACCCGAACTCTCAGAATTAAAAAGCTTTTCCGATGTGACATATAAAAGCATTAATTTCCTTGGAGTGAAGAAACTGAACAGGTTGAAATTTGCTCAGTTTCTTTTCTATATAAATCTCTTCAAAGGCCATTAAATGCTGAAAGCTTGGATTATTCTCCTTCTCTGCCCCAGCTAATTTCATAAGTCCAGTAAATCCATCAATAAAGTGTATGTAATAGAATAGCTGCCTCTGTGTCCTGGAGGGACAGGAGCAGGGCCAAGGCACCCACTGTGTGTTGGTCACGGTGATATCAGTTTATGTAGAAAGAACCGAGTCTGGGCTTTGCTTCTTCCCTTCTGTCAGTCTCCTGACTGAGACTGGGCAGAGTTCATGGCTGGGGCAGTCCTGTTCCCTTTCCCTTTTCCCCAGTTCTGAAATTTACCAGGCTGTAGGATGTCCACGAGGATGAAACAAAGGATGCTAATAATAGTAATGCTTTATCAAGGAAATTATTTTTAAGGGCAGGAACTCTCTTTTGGCACCTTGTCTCCCATCAGGGCGTGTCCTCCTGGTCCCACAGTGCTGATCCTGCTGGGCCTGATGCTGGCACCTTGAGCTGGAGAGGGATTACTGATGGCACCCAACCATGGAAAAGTTTATAAGCTGTTTCAGGGTACTGCCACTCATTGCCACAGCATTTTGGTTATGCACTGGGGCAATTTGTTCTTTGTGTCCCATTCTCTAGAGGGATTTAACAGTGGGTGGTATTTATCTCTAGATGTAGGAGATTATTGTCATCTCAGTAATTCCTTGCCTTAAGGCCTCAGCTCTGTATTTTTGATGATAATTGGTTGGAAGGAGAGATGGACAGTGGGGTACAGACTACAAGCTTATTTGTTTGTAGAGACGGTGTGTTTACTATAGGCTGAGCTTCCTCTGGGAATGGCAGTCCTTTTGTGCTGTGCCTTCTGCAGCAGGCAAGGGTATGATACTTTAATGACCTAAACCATTATCAAAAATAATAGGTAAGAAGCACCACACTGTTCCTCTCTCTTCTCCTCCAATTTCCCTTAAATGTCTTTATTTTTCCATTATTTGGAATAACGTACCTTGTTTTTCCTCTAGTGGAATTGGCATAGCTCAAGATCTTTGAACTGTCAGTTGCTTTAAGAGAACATAAGAAAAGAAACCCTTGCCTAAGACAATTATAATTGCTTCTTTTTCCAAACTTCCAGGATACTCTTCTTAGGAGGCAACAATATGGTTATTTTTCCAAAGAAGTTTAAGGACCCATTCTAAATAGTAATATGTCCTTTTATTTGCACGGATCAGGAATTGCTGCATCAGAAACACTAGTGTTGGGCACCAGAGTGAAGCCGGAATGAGGATCAAATCTGAAACCTTTGAACTGAGATCATAAGCTGATAGAGAATGTCAGTTTTACTGGTTTGCAATGTCAGAGTTTACTAAAACTGATGATGGTACCCACCATGGCCTAACTTTTCCCTCTGTGTATTTTAGCTGTTTGTATTGGCTTCTGACACGCTTAGCAACTTCTTTGCCTGGTTTGCCCTGGGCAGCTTTGTGCTTGGCCTTTGCTGAAAGCTGTGTCTCCTTCTGTGTGTTCCCATAAAGACGAGGTGACTTTCCATGGGTAGTGTGCTGTGGCAGTACCTCAGGACTCAGCTGTGCTTTTGGAGTGACATGGGGTTGATGGTACACTCCAGATTCATCATCTTCCTGGTAGCAGCAAAGCAATCAAAGCTACTTAGTCTCTTTTTCCCCACGTCAAACCCCTGTCAAGGGCATATTCATTAAAATACATAAGCTGTTTCTATTATTATTATTGTTATAGGAATCTTTTTAGTATTTGGCAGTGACTCAAAACTTGCCATCCACCCACCTTCCCCAGATGGGTGAAAAATATCATTTAGAGCAGCTGAATATAAACCAGCTGGTGAATTAAAGCAGAAGCATTGCTGAAGTATGATGTTTAACAATGTAGTCTGTGTGAATTATTTTATACTGAACTTCCCATAAATATTAATCTATCATAAGAAATAGTGATGTGAAGTGGATGTATTTTCTTGATAGGGGATTTTTCTTGTGAAATGCTTGAAGTAACAGTCCATGAAGGTTAGGTATTTCTGTGAGGAATTCACTTATGTTCTCCTTATTGGTGTGTTCTTCTGGTTTGTTTATGTTCTCCCAACTTTTCATCAGCTGTTCTCATGCTAAGGTCCAGACTGGGATCAGAGTCCTCACTGGTTTTGTAACTGGTACAGTCATCTTTTGCTAGATGACACTGATGACTGTGAAACGTTGCCCATGTGTTGTGATAGTTCCACAGCCACTTTGTTTGGGTCTAGCTGGGATGAGGCACAGTGGCAAATGAGGCCTGTCATGTCATGGAAAGCCTTCCCAAAACAGTGCCAGGGGTACAATTCAAGTCATCACCCTTCCCTTGACAAGGGAATTCACTGCCACTTGAAAGCTGTTGGGGGTGAGAAGGTTTCCATAATTTTCCTGAATTCTCGAAGAGAGATGAAAGGATCAAGGCTGGAAGTCTTCCCTGCTGTTCTCAGACATACTTGGTGGTTTGTGGGGTTTTTTTTGTTTTGGTTTGGTTTTTTGTTTGGTTGTTTTCATTTGGGGGTTTTTGTTTGTGGATTTTTTTGTCTTTTTTTAAAAATAACCTAAAACCACTCTCTCTTTGGTTTTATACAACAAAATTTTTACAACAAAAAAAATGCAAAGACATATTAATCTACATAGGTGACATTGTTACACGAAGGAAATCAGGTCAATAAACAAATTAATTTTACATTAAATGAATCAATGCATTGGTTTCAGAGTGGGGAAAGAAGCTTCTCAGGGGTATAAACTTGAGAATTTTTTTTTCTGTTGCAACTCTTTACTATTTTTTTAAGAAAATGCTCTTCATAAATATGTACCATTTGAGTGACTTAATGTTATACGTATATTCTGTATGTGCCAGCTGTGTAATTATTAAGACAGCCGTGTGTGATTTTGTTTTATGTTTCAAGCTGTATTCCCCTTGAGATTGGGGAACTGAATGCGTGGGGGTAGTGACTCATTTTGCCCAGTCAGATGGTGATTAGAGCTTTCACAGTATTTACATCACAGCAAGATGCTTGTGTCAGACTGTACAGTTTAATAGTGCACGGAGCATTAAAGATTAAAATGAGAAATGGACCAAGCGTGACACAGTAGCTGGAAGTGATGTGGTAGATATCCAGCCCTGTCCTTGTTGATTTGTCTGCAGCAAGTGACAATGGTGCGTTGATTTTACCTTTGCAGCAGATCGCAAACGATCCGGTTGCCCTGTAGAATCGGCAGCAGCCTACACAAAAGCTGGCCCTATATAACGAAGTATCTCTAAAAAAAACAATTAAAAAAGAACTCTTCCAAGAATCTCACGAGGGAGAGTGTTCTCAGTAACTCTTTGTTCACTGCTCTGTACTGCACTCACAAGCTGGAGAGGGAGATTTGGTTTTTTTATGAATGGTAAATGGGGAGGGACGTAATGTCATCAGATCGTGATGTCAGCCCAATGAATGAAATACTTCCCTAATGTATTGCTCCAAGCCCAAGAAGAGGGACACCATCTCAGTTTGGTCCCTAGAATAAATCGTCTTTTGCTGACGAAGTCATCTTTCCCACGTGTCATGAATAATCCATGTAAATTGGGACTTAAATAACCAGGAGTCAAGAAAACTCGTGGAACAGTGCACGTTTGTTCCCTTGCACGTCCTCCCGGAGCTGCCAGTGGAACACCCCTTTGCAGGCACTGCTAATGGGCTCCGGGAGTTGAAGCGCTATTGCTGATTCCCGTTGTTCTCCATCTATCCCAATGTTCTGCTTTTGTCTGCAGAATTCTTTGTTGAAGCTGCAAGCCCTGGAAACTGATCTGTGCTCTGCGTTCCTGCCAAGCCAGGAGGAAACCCCCCAGCTCCCGGCACCCAAGGACACAGCCCCTCCACCAGCGCAAGCCAGCGTGCAGGCGGATGGGGCCGGCGGTGGAGGTAAGCGGTCCTGGCATGATGTGTTCTCATTTGCAATTATAAAAGAGCCTTGTGACTTGCAGTTTAAAATCAGGTTTGCAGCCCTCTGGGAAACAGTGCGGAGCTAATGCAAGGCACCATTTCCTGACGCAAATGCCGTGCAGTGTAAAAAGGGGTGATACCTGTAAAAAGGACAGAAATTAGTGGCTGTAACCCTCTGGTTTTCTGAGACGGAGTCTTGATTTTCAGACATGTTGTAAGAATCCTGATTCTTCTATTTTCAGTTTCAATCTGTTATTTTTTTCCAAGTAAATTTACTCTCTTTACTTCCTGTGTCTGTATTGTGTGAGATCACCTGCCATATCATGTAATTCTATTTTTGTCATTCTTTTTGTCAGAGCAATATCACTTCATTTCTCCTATTATTGATTTTAATTTAATGCATCAGCAGAGAGATAGCGAAGGTGAGTTTTACAGCATGTGGATTTTAATCATTCATAAACCCTTATTATTACTCATATGGGCAAACTGTGGTGTTTTATCTTTCCCTCTTTCCTCAATATGGAAATAAATAGCCTTAAGTCCCGGCACTATTTTTGTCAATTCATGGCTTGTAGTCCCAGGGCTTGGCAGAGTCGTGATGCTCAGCAGAAGAGGAGTCACTGTTCGTGAAAAATAGGTCAGAGGAGTATGACTAATACATCTCACAGACAAGTGACATGAATACACAAATACCTAAATCGTGCACCATGCGTGGTTCAAATTAAGGCAGGTAGGTCAGTAAATCCCTTTGCAACTGATGTTTCATATCTGAATAAATCTGGGTTCAGAAGAACTTATTCCAGGAGCTGATTGCTCAGAATATTCAGCAAGTAAAAACATTAAGTTATTTATGTAAAAAAAAAAAATCACAAACCATTGTTCTACTTAAGAAATTCTAAAGTTTGACGTTTGTATTGCAAAATTAAAGAAACAGGTATGTAGAAGTAAAATTATTACAAAGATGAAGGAATGTAATAATCCTAAATGTCCTGGATTTTAGCTAAAAATAATGAATGTTTTAGCCTAGCTAGGCAAGTACCATAACAACTCTTGGATGCAGGTGTGGAACTTGGACTGGTGCTGGCCTTGGCAGAGGTGCTGGCCTTGTGAGGCAGAAGCAGGTCTCAATGTGCTCTGCATAGCCAGAGACATTTCCCAGCCCACCCAAAATCTGCACTGACTCTTTTCCTTTATGACAGGGTGGGGTTTGCCTCCTTTTCCAGTGGCTTGCTGCATTATTTTGTTCTGGTAGTCTCATAGTTCCTTGTTAGATGGTTCACAATTGTTTCCTTTACTTATTTTTGCTGGTTTGATTAGATTTTCTTTTTATTCATGCTGTTAGTGACCCCTGCTTCCAATGGCCTCTCTGCTCCTACTTGCCCATCTGCAGCTACTTGAGGAAATATTGCATGATGTAGCATTTCTCTTGTACAGTTCAGAGCATGCTCTGTCACTCCAGCAGTTCCAACTTGTGCTTTAGTTAAAGCTTCCCTGTTTAATGGGTTTTAATGTGCACTCATTCCTGCTAACATCTGCTTTGTGGTTTGTGGTAATTTTAGTAACTTGCCATTTTGCATAGACAGAGCTGGTCCTAATTCTGTCTCTTAAATTCCTACCGAGATCTGATGCACTGAGTTAAGGTACAGTTGTCACGTGGGACTATTGGCTATTTCAGCTCAAACTTGGATGGAAGTCCAGAGATTGTATCAGACTAGGAAGAGAGTTTTTTGCTACATCTCTATTTGTTAGCCTTTCCTTGGTAAATCAGGCAGAATAAACAGCATCCGTTCATTTGCATGCCAGTCAACAAAAATTGGAAAAGTGTACATTATATGTATGGTGAATGAAGATAGAACAGTCTAGCAAAATGACAGGGTATTTCAGGATGCAAATTTTAATGGGGGATGAACAGTAATTTATCTCTCAGCAAAGTCATACATTTCCAGTTTACCTCTGAATATGTAAAAACAGAGTTGCCAAAGTAAGACCATAAAGAATTGCTAGGGGTTACTAAGCTAGTATTTTAAAGGGGAAAACATAGAAGAGTGGGGTGTAATTTCCATAGCTTTTGAATATGAGTTTACATCAAATAACTTGTGACTTGAGCAGTGAGCAGCTGAACCTAATTACAAGAAGTTCCAAATGGGTTTGAAATTAAAAATCCAGATGTAATGTGTTGAGGGCTGGACACATTGCAGCTGCGTATTATTTTTTCTACACAAGAGATTCCAGTGTATTATTGTTTTACTTAGAGAGTATCAGTGGCATAAATAGAGACTTGTACCATAGGACTTGGTGTCATATGAAGTCCACCTTATGAACATGCTGCATAAGATACTAGAAATTGGCTCTAAGTCCTGTCCAGCAGATAAGATGGAATGCATGCCAAGGGACAGCTTATTGGTTTGGGTAGAGGTGGCTTTAATTTTGGCAAAAATAGAGGATAAAATTAGACCAGACACATGAGCACAAGTAGAAGTTTGGTCAGTTCATGGTCTGTCTCAGGAATAATGCTTAGTGTCTTGTTTAGGATCTACACACAACTGGAATCAGCTTTAGTTAAAGATGGGGTTGGTTAGAACTTGTCATCACCCTGAGATGTTCCACTGTTATGGTAATTGGGCCACATGAGTGAATCAGTTTGAATTATTTGCTGACTGCTTATAAGCAGAAGGGAGTAAATTAATGCACCTGTAGTAGGGTTGGAAGTAAAGCCTTTCTTGGGTCATACCAAGCTTGTACCAGTGTGAAAGGCTCAGTAAAGCAATGCTGTCAGAAGGTCCTGGTGCCAAGGAAATGGAAGTGCCCAGGCTTTTGGGAAATATTCCCAAATTCATCTGGTATGAAGGTTGTCTCCCTTTCTGAAAAAACCCCTTTCTTATATTTGGTTTTACACTGGAGCTGCACCAGCCACTACTTGTTCTTTGCATTTATCTTCAGGGAGTGTTTAGTCTTAATGTGTGTGCTTTTCTTCCATTTCTGAGACTGGGTTTGGCCAGGGAAAATTGCCCAGCTGTAAATGTGAAAAGGAACAAATGCCTTGTGACCCCATGGTCTATCAGCAGTACAGTCTCCTGCCAGAGGGGTAGTTCTAGAGCCACAGGAAGTCAGAATTCAAATGTTGGAAAGTTGTTTCCTGCACCTGTCATACAGAGACTGCCTGATCTTTTTATCACATCATTTTCCTTTCACAGTAAGGGGATTGCTACTTAATATGACTATAAAAAAATGTATTCCTTGTAATAACAGAGCATGAGAAACTGTGAAGCTATTCTTAGTCAAACTACTTCACAGTGATTATTGTATGTTTCCTGAAGTTCAAAGATGGTGAAATTAAAGGACACAAGCCAGGTTCTTCTCATTGACAATATCGTTCTTCAGAATAAAAAATGCCAGCACCAGCAAAAACAGAGCAAAACCCAACCAAAACTATTAATTTTTTTAAATCTTACAGGGTAAGGAAGGAGTACTTGCCAAAATGAGATAACAACTATTATTGTAGCCATTATCTCTGTGTGTCGTCAGTGTACATGGTTTCCCATGGCTGGTACAGTGCTGTACCCTTCCTTCTCCCAGATGCCTCTCTGGATCTCTCTGTTGGAGGATTTCAATCTCACACATGATTTAGGAGATTTGGGTGTTGCTCTGCTATTGTGGAGAGTTGAATTTGACCAACAGAGTATGAAGTACTTGGAGGAAAGAAGCAAGGTTAGAATCAATAATCGGCTACTTTGTCTCATCATGAAAACGCTTAACATAATTATAATTGAAGGTGCTGTAGATGAACATATAGATACAAAAGTCACATGTGACTTTTGCATGAGAGACTAAACTGTGATTATAAAGTAGGGGCTTTTGTTGTCTGTAAAGTAAAAACCAGCTGGATAGCACCCAATAAAATGGTATTTTAGGCCATAGTAACTACTATTTTTTAAATCAATAGTTGGTTTTTTTTGTGAAAGGTGCTGCTCAGAGCTGTTTTTTCCCCACTCTCCCAGTGCAGCAATAGGGATTTGCAGCTTCGGTATCTGTTGGGCAGAGGGCAGATAAAGTGTACTGCAAAGGTTCCATTAAAATCCTGACAGAAATATCCACTCAGCATGGGAATGTCAAGTCCCATGTGCAAAGGAGAACAATGAAAGAAAGTGAAGGTGAAAGAACTTACCTAAACCTGCCAGTTCTTCTGTGAGTAAATCCATGTACAGTTGTTTTTCTGTGCAGTTCTAGACTTTCACTGAATAAAAGGATTCTGTGAAATGTATTAGAATACAAGCCATATGGCAAATATAACGCTGGTTAGAAATAACATGCATGCTGCCTGGAAATGCGAAATAATAGATATGAATTAAAAGGTTGTATATATAAAGGGGTTTAGAAAAAAATAACATAGCTAGTGAAAAATGCTATGTACTGTGGAAGCTGCTGTAGGGAAACCTGAGACACAGCAAAAGCTTCACTTTAACAAAGCTAAACAGAGAGAATTTTTGGGTGAGGACTTTCATAAGTGTGTTTTTTTCCTAAAAAGTATAATCTGCTTTGAGTTGCAATCATCTGATAGCAAAAGTGTGGATTAGGCTACATCATGGTCATACATTTCAACTACTGAGGGTGAGGAAGAAGATCCAGTGATTGTTCCCTTTAAGGTACTCAGGCACAACAAAGGGAAGATGAACTCTGGACATTCCCTGGAGGTAGACACTGTAACGTGCCCAGTATTTTTCATGTTATCCATAAACACAACCAGTGTGATGAAGTTCATCAACTCCTACTTTTTCTAGCTTGACCATTGCTATAAGACAAATTTTACCTTTTGAGGCACCTGAGGTGAGGTTTCCACGTGTAGTCCAAGACACTGTTAACGCAGTATCACGAACATGACTCCTCTAGGCAGCATCACTACCCACTACCTTGATTAACTAATTGGGATGTTACTGGTGGTGGGGTTTATTTTCCTATCTTACGTTCTTTAGACCCATGGGTGTTACTTCAAACCTTAACAAAATTCTGCAGGATACTGCAAGCAGCCCTGGAGGTTCTTAGCATCAGGACATATTTTTGATCTTCCTTTCTCTTCACCAAGGGAGTAAATGATAAATCACACAATTAAACTTAACTTTGTACATTCATTGTCTTCTTCAGGAATGTGGCTATCAAAAGCAAACAGTTATGAAAATATAAGTAATGTTACTACTCTGAGAACCTCTCCATCTTTATATTATACTTCATTATTTATAAACACACCCACCCAGCTTCTCCTGTGGAACTCACAAATTATTTATGTTAAGCCAGTAACTGTACTTCTATTCTCTCATCCCCAGTCCTGTGTTCATCCTGCATGTGATAATTACTTTGAATACTTCTGTAAGGACAGACTTGTATTCAACCTTGGTAGCTCAATACCTTGTGAGCGACCCTCAGCCCACATTGATTTGTCCTTTCTTTGCAGAGCCTGTGCCAGCCCACAGAGACTGGCAGAATGACATGGAGAGCAGCCCACAGGAACACCACTCCCTGGGGACCAGTCGGCTGCTGTATCACATTACAGATGGAGACAATCCTCTTTTGTCACCACGCTGCTCTATCTTTAGCCAAAGCCAGAGATTTAATCTAGACACAGAGTCTGCTCCTTCTCCACCAAGTGCTCAACCTTTCATGGTGTAAGAAAATGTGGTTTAATTCGTATGTATTTTTAGCAATTTTTCTGCAATCCATAACTTTTGACTCTTCGTGGTTTTGGGGATTTTTTTTGAGTCACTGTTATGTCATAAATGAAATTTTCATATTGTGTCATATTTTGACATCAGTAATTTGCAATACCATAAATAGGAACTAGTGTTTCCTCAGTCATGAAGTCTTTGCTGATTATAGTTAGCAAGGGCAGTTTTAAATGTTAGTTAGTAATTAGTATGATAAGACAGAGAGGACTATCATAGTATAGTACTAAAAATTTCAGCTGTAATTGAACTATAGCTTGAGTCATTTGCTAGATGTGACAGTATCATAAAGCACAAGAACTGTCCATATATGTGATTTCCAGAAGCCAAGCTGTGAGTTAGAGAGAGAAATCAACCTTTTTTATACATAGCTTATATACAGAGCTTCATCTGCATATGGATAATAATCAGATCTATTGATTTGCAACTGTAAATAATCAGAAAGTAAACTGCCTTTAAAATGATGATGTTTATCACCAGTAATGAAAAAATCTCTGAGCCTTAATTTTACAAATCATCCCATTCCTGTCTCCTGTTATAGCTGGAAGATTTGTGAATTAAGATGTAGGTGTTAAATGTAAATACAGGATCAGATTTTGACCTGCTAGACAAATTTTTAAAAAAATATTCTGAAATCCCACAATTAATTAAAAAAAGAGGGAATGAAAGACAGGTGGAGAACCCATTAGTATACCCTAGGGGTACCTTCAAGGAAGAGCAATTATTTTATGCTTGCTTTGTAAAACTAAGCAGTCTCTATCTTGTGAAAGAACATAGCTGTGAATTCTGAAGTGCTAAGAAAGGCTTAAGGTGTGCCTGAAAAAAAGACATGTCCATTATAGCCAGTTCCAAGATCCAACTATGCTTTTGGCTTTTGCAGGCCAAGAAGTTCTTCCAGATGTAACTGTGAAGACTGCAAAGAACCACAGACAGTAACGCAACTTACCAAGCATCTGCAGAGCCTCAAGAGAAAAATTAGGAAGTATGAAGAAAAGTTTGAGCAAGAAAAGAAGTACCTGGTAAGACAATAATTGAAAAAGAGAATACTACAAGAGGCAGGCAAGAGTCCCAGTGTATTTAAACTTATGCAAAACAATACGAGAAAGGGTATTTTTAGTGAAATGAAATGGGGAAAACTTCAATGAGGGACTATCTTTTTAGCATCTTCCACTGTAAGCAGTAGTTCTGAGACTCTAATTTACATTTTCTTTGGATTACCTTTGTTGCAAAATATCCATCTTTGAGAAGTGTGAATCAGTGAAACGTAGCTGACAAGCTTGTGAGCCAAAACGGTGCAAAAGATAAAAAAAGATGAAAAGCTACTTATTCACTTTGTAGAAGTCATTTGCTTGGAAACTGTTGCTCTGTTGTGCAGACTCCTGTAGGGCTCCAAAGCACGGGGCTCAACAGAAGCTGATGGCAGAGATAAATCTGGGGGGGATTTTTTGAGGTCAATGGTAAGTGCTGTGCCCTCTGTGCAGGATTGTTCATATCCAGCTAGTTTGTGTAATATAAACTGGGTTATATAAGCAGATCAAAACATCCCTGATGCTAAGGACGTGTGCAATATGAAATAAGGAAGTTTGTGATGTTTTCTAACTGTATTAAAATTAAGATAATCGTATATTACCTTGTAATCCCATTGATGACTGAAAACTTAAACGTGTGAATTAAGTGGCTCAATGGTCATCGTATGCTCCTAGGAGCAAAATTTCATACACAAACAATCCTCACACTGTGACCAGAAAAGAAATTATTTCAGAGGCTTAATTTTCCAAAACTCTTTTGCCATTTTAAATATCTGAGTTTGAAGATCCAGTGTAAATTGATTTAAATTTGGAGGCAATTTCTAAGTGCAAAGAAAGAACTGATATACAAAGTTTAGGATTTGTTACTTTTGAAGTCGCTTTTGCACAGGATTTTCATTTGATTATTTAAGCAGGTCAGTTGAAATTTTTAAAGTGCTGTTTCCCAAGAGAATCCCTGTCTTAAAGCAAGGGCTTATCCCTGCAAGGGACAGAGCGCTTCAGTTACCATCCTGGAAATCACTTAGGAACTTGACTAAAATTAGGTATTTGATCAATCCTTTTGAAGTCACTGAGATTATTTCCCCGATTAGTCAGAGACCTAAATGTTGTTGGTTTTTTTTTAAGGATCACAGACAAAACACTCAGATCCATGTAGCACTGTGCCACAATGGGGAGAGATAAGTCCTGCCAAATTAATGCCACGCTCAAGCCAAAGGCTCTGCGTGGCACCACGATCCCGTGCCGTGGGAGCTACGGGCATTTTGTAGCACACAGGACTTTATCTGTTTGAGCATTTAACTCTCAATTCCTTCTGTTTCTTTACGTTCTTTACATTTTCCTTTGCATTCAGCCTTCCCACGGTGACAAGACTTCCAATCCTGAAGTTCTGAAATGGATGAATGCTTTGGCCAAAGGTCGTAAGCAGCTCAAAGGTACAGAACAGCGCGTTGTTTCTCTTTATTGCTGGAGCTTTTGGAAGTAGGAGTGTACCTGGAATATTTTAGAGTCAGTTTTCTAACCTCACTGCTCTGCTTATTTCTCATGGTGCATGGCAATAAGTCTCCCAAAGGCAACAAAGATATTAGGGTATATGACTTGCCTTGATTCCTGAAAGCAGGGATTAAAGTAAGCCAGTTCAACCTTCATAACAAGGCTAGAAAGGGGAAGGGGAAAAAGACACCATCGCTGCCTTATCACACTAAACACTCATGCAAAAGGCAATGCTATTCTGAATGTTTTTATGAGTGTCTGAAATAGAGAAGTTAAAAGTTTCCTTGTAATAGCACAAATGTAGGTGAAAATGTTTCTTTAGGACTGCGGATACACATCTCTAAAGACTTCATTTATTTTGATCATAAAAACAGATCTTTCCTTGATATTAGATTTGGTCTTGAGGGTCAGGTTTTGCCCTTGACTGTCTGCATACCACTCCGTTAACGTCTGGGGATATATTAGATGCTTTCCCTCAGGGAGAATGTAGCCAAGCAGATTGATTTTTTTCTTGAGGCTATTTATAATTTATCTAAATCTTTTTTTCCTCTGTTATAAATGGATTCTCACTACTAAATAAATTGTAGTATTATCTTTCATCTCTGTTCTGGATATAGTTAATAATGTGGATATAGACGCTGTGATTGTGGTAAATAAAGAAGTAGAAACCCATCTTTCAGTAAACTTCTAGAAAGTTCTCCCTTGAATACTATCCTGTATGATTTCATTGTTATTATTATTATTAATTTATTGTAGTTGTTATTTCTCCTTGGACTTTGTGTTACAAATCCAGGAAGGGCAAATGAGAAGAAATGGCCAATCTACATAGTTAGCTTTCTGAAGATTGTCTTTCTGACTCAACCATTGCTTCTCCTAGCCAGGGGTTCAGTTTTCATAGATCAGCCTTATCTGCACACTAAAAATGCCTTGACCCTGTGACAACTCTTGATTTTATTATCCTCAGTAATGGCACTACTTTAAAGTGAAGCAAGATTCACGAGGTTCACATGGCAAGTACAACTGAAATGGAAAACACTCAAGTGGTTGTAGGTCCTTCTTTGAGTTCATAAGGCTTGTCCAACCTTTCTAGATCTATGAGTATACTAAAAGTTCTGGTTTTCCCTACAAAGCTGGCCTATATCCTCATACTGCCACAGCTAAAAAATTCTGTCGCTGTTTCTGCATGGATTTCAACAAATTTAGCACATCTGAAGCCATCAATCTTCTGCCTTGCCCAAGGTGCTTCACCAGCCAGGCGTATGTTAGGAACAAAGTCTGGTTTTACGGGAGCCGATTGAGGTTGTAATTCCATTTCCTTGTTGCTCTGCGCAGGTCCCTGGAGCTCCAGGGTCTTTGGCTTGGTGTCAAGCTAATACATCCTTTATCACACCCAGGCAGCTTGCTGACTGGGAAGCTTGAACACACTGTAACCTGTCTGTCTTCTGGATTGATCAGACGCTCCTCTGCCAAGGGAAGGCATTTAAGGAAGCAGCTGTTTCTCCCTGTGAGGACCGTCTTAGCCTGGCTGGGAGGGCAGTGAATGGTTTCAGTGGCACTAGAGAACAGAGTTGGCTGTGCAGACCTGGAGTGCACGGCTCTGGCAGCCTGGCGTGGAGGGCTCTGTGGCACAGCTTGGCCCCCCCAGCCCCTTTCCTAACCTCACTCACGCTGAAATTCAGCACTAATTCCTACCCAGACCCCATTCCTTAACCGATTGTCTCTTCAGTCCTCACCTTTTGTGTCAAAGATGGGCTTGGGTGAAAAAGAATTACATACATGCTGTAAATTTAATTGTTGTGGACACATGACAATGTGTCCTGGACCATTGGATTTCCCTTTAACCAGATAAAAGGTTTACACGTCAAAGTGAAGCAGAATTACTTTTCTATATTTCTGTGGAATTATAATAATTGTATGCAGAAGCAGGAAAGTTTTGGGTTTGTTTTTCTAGTAGGGTCAGAGAAAATATTTGCTTTGCAAATAATTATAATCTACTTACTTGCCGTGTAATTTGCCTTTCAGAGCTGAAACTCAGAATGTCAGAAGAGCAAACCTGTACCTCCACAGCACCCCAAAGAAATGATCATTGTGAAAGCACTGGGACCTCTAAAGAGGCTGGCACACAGGAGGCCACGAGCATGGAACCAGCTCCCTCAGTGGAAGAAACCATGGATAGTGTATTGAGACGACTAAAGGAGAAAAGACAACACTTCAACCTTCCTGAGACTATTAAGGTATTTAACAAGCATGTGTGTTTCCTTCTGAACTTTATCACCCTTATGATCTTGTACCTTGTGCTGATACTGCCTCTGCTCTTCCATGTTCCTAGTTACTCTGCTAAATGTAGGAGCAATATTCCATGAGACGTGATTGCTTGGCCAGGCAATCAATTTTTGTTTTAAAACTGGTACATATTTTAAAGTTGTGCTGTACCTTCACATTCCTGGCACACTGTAGGATTGTCTGAAGTGATACATACCACCCATAAAAATACTTTTCTGGGGGCTATTTTTGCTGTCCAGTGATGTTGCTGTCCTGATGCTATACAGCCAAGCAAGACAATAAATTCTGCCCTCAAAGGTACCTAAAATCTAAATGCTGACAGTAGCATTTAGACTCTGGTCTGGTGAAAAAAAAAGAGGGGATGAGGGACAAGGAGGGGGAAGAACTAAATACTAAACTATGTGAGAACTAAGAAATTATTCTGAGTGGATTTCAGTAGTAGAGAGAACCCAGCAGAGATAATTTTTAATTTTTGTTTTGTTTTGCTTCTATTCTTAGTTCTTAAACAACTAGTTGCTATATAAAAACCAGAACTGTGCATAACAATGCCATGCTTCTGAGATCTTGAGCTCTGCATACATGACCGATTTTTTTAATTGTTTCTTTTTATATGCTACTTTTTTAAAACCTGAAATGGAAAAAGTGTTTCATAACCAGAAAACAAAAGAAAGCAACAAAACCATGCTGTTCTCTATACAGTCCTAAAAAACCAACAGTGCAGACTGTAGGATAATATTTTCATTTATAAATTAAATTGGTTTTTATTATGCAAGGAATGAAATCAGATGACACCAAAACAGATGACAGTGAGGCAATCCTGAGCAAAAAGCTTTTTTAAAAGTAAGCTGGGTGTGGGTGTCTGTCCCACTAATTTTTCAATTTATTAGACTTCTCCTGATCTTCCAAGAGAACCTCCTAAATCTGTGCAGTGGCAACGCTGTCTTGAAAGACTCTCACAGAGAGTATGGTAATGTAAATTAAATGTTTGCACAAGTCAGTATTTTCAAATGTTGTTTTTAAAAGGTCTTACTTATTTCATTCTTGAGGAGAGAGCTTGTGTTGAGAGAAGTGCTTGTTAGCAAAGGTTTTTGGTAATAGTTATACCAAACTGCTGGGGAACAGAGTCTCGAGCAGGAGTAACGTGACATCAAATCGATCTATTTCAAAAGGATGTGTTTTAGTAGCTCCCTAAGTGTAACATTAAAAAACATTGGATTTTGATTATGACTCATCCTGGACTTTGGGGGGAGAGTGAGGTTTATAGCAGTGATGATGTGAAATGAATCAAGGGTGTCTGATAGTTACAGCAAAGATCAAAGCCTTCATTACAGATACACACAACTTGGCTGCTACTGTAGATACTTTTTATGTGCAACATTTTATCTTGTATATAATGTTTAGATCTTGTACCAGAATCCGAGCCAGATTAATACTAAATAGCAGCTAAATGTTTCTTTTTCCAATATTTAGTTATTTTGGGCAAGGACAGTGTTTCTGTAAAAGCCTGCCAAGTTCTTCCCTGAAGTTCCACTGTGGAAAGCTCCAAGGCCCTGCTGAAATACAAATGAGAGATTGTGTGTCCTTCAGAGAGGTGCAGAGTAAAATCCCAGTGTGTCTAAAGAGCACAAACCACAAGATCTGAATACAAAATAGCAGAATGTGGTTTCCAGAACAAAATACCCCTCCTGCAAAAGAGCCTGTAAGTAAAGCTATGGAATGAGAAGGTGCAGAGATAATTGGGGTTGGCTCAGTAACCCACAAAGGGATGGCCACCTGTCACTATTTGTGTCACTAGATCCTTGTGCAGGGAGCTGGTGACTTATGTAATAGTTCCCCTCCTTTCTGCTTTGGTGTTAAATGCTGCTTTGCAGGGAGCCCCCCCACATCCCCACGAGGCAGACTTTGGCCCTGGGAACCCGGTCTCTGTGCCTGCATGGAAACAATGCACTGCCTTCGAGAGGCTCCAGGCAGGCCCAGCCCGTGCTGTCCTACTGTCTGTCCTTCTCTCCTCAGTTTGTATTTTCTGTCTGGACAAACAACGGTGAGGGATGTTGGGAATGCAGGAACAGGCTAGTAAGGAAGTCAACTGCATACAGCACTCTGTCCCAAGTTATGAACACCAAACTAGTGCCTCAGCTTTAGGTGAAGTCTCCTTTTTCTTTCTTTGTATGCCACGAACAACTTTTGCCTTACGTTCAGTTTGAATGTTTGCTGTCTGTCCCCCAAGGCCTTTCTCAGACTGCTTCCCTTTATGTATCTGTCGTTTCATTATTGACCCACTTCAGTTCATCTTCTCCTTGGCTATGAAGCAGTGCTTTTATTTAATTAGCATTGAATTTTCCGCTCATGTACGCAGCCTACAGTTCTAAAATGTCTCAGACAATTCCGTAGTTTGTGATTGCACCTGCCTCCTCTGATTTTGAAATTATCAGCCAGTTCAAACCTAGCTGAATATAAACCTGTCTTGAGATTGCTAATAAAATGAGCTAATGAAATAGGCTCAAATGTCAGGCCCCC
Source organism: Sclerurus mexicanus (assembly GCA_013396755.1). NCBI lineage: Eukaryota > Metazoa > Chordata > Aves > Passeriformes > Furnariidae > Sclerurus > Sclerurus mexicanus. Next base: position 146,247 of record VWZF01003183.1, read on the forward strand.
TTGAGATCATTTCTTGTATGTAAAATCAATATTAATGATCATCCCCTATTTCTTCCTAACCATTCAGCTGCTCTTGGCTTAATAGGTTTTGAAAGAATTAACCTTGTATTAATTGCAGAACTAGTAATATATAAAAAAATAGCTAATTTATAATACTCCTGCATTCTAGTTAGCAGCTCATCTCTTAACAAGAATGACAGATATTTTTTGTGTGATTAACTCATGCAGACCTTTTAGGCAAAATGTGATTAGCAGTTCTCATTAGTGGCTCTGCAGTGCTTTTGCATTTGAGCAGCAAACAAGAAAGGTTTTGCTCCTGCTGCAGTTAATAGCAAGGCACCCTGACATTACAAGAGTGTTACTTCTTCAGGGCTTGATATATTCTTAAAAGTAGAGTCTAATTAGTAAAAATATTTCCCTAAGTTGTCAATAAAAAAATAAATCGTAGTCATTGACTTTCTTCAGAAAGGCACCCTCTGTGTGTATCCCTAACTCCATGGGTCTTCACACTACTTAATCTCCTCCAAACCTTTGAACACCTGGCCCTAATTCATACAGCTCTGTCCTGATGTGACAGAGAGTGTGGAAAATGGCATTATCTCCTTGGTGTTCAGGACCAGATCTTGTTGGGAAGAGGGAGAAAGGGAGAAGAGGAGAGAAATATCTGTTAGATTGTGTGCTCCCTGCAGCAGACACCTGTACCTGTACCGATAAATTGCATTGTTGAAAAATCAACATTGCTCTGGTATTGGAGATTCCTATTGTGATTTTTGAATAGAAACAAACTGTCAGTGTGAGATGCATTTTCTGCAGCTCCCCCACAGCAGTTCTATCCACGCACACTGTCCAGCCAGAACTTCCTGCTGGCTGGTCAGCCTTTTGCCATTTCATTTTGTAGGCAATACCTTTTTCTGGTACCCCCAGCACTTACAGTGTTCATCATAGGATTACAATGGCTGAATATTTAGGAATTTCATTGTGAATCTATCATTCCCCTCCATAAGCAGGTTGGGTTTGCATTGCTGAAGCTTTCTGTTCTACACCTCTTACCAGCCAAGGCAAATCTGTTTCTCTTTTTTGACGAATAATTATAAAGTTGAGGAATGTTCTCTCTGCATTTTTGCAAGTTTCTGAGTATTCTGACTAGTATGGTGGCTGTCCTCTCTTGTTGCAACTAAACATACTTAATATATAATGGAGAATACTATCTACGATTTATGAACTGACTTGGCAAATGGAAGATAACATTATTTTCTTATTTCTCTAGAAGATGGATGAGAAAAATATTTCTTTAGTTTTTCTCTTACAACGATTATTTGTAAATGTTACCTAAAGTGTTGTAAGAAAACACTGCAATGGTATCTGTGGGACCTCAGTGCCAACACCTTTTACTCCTGTGCTGCTGTCACCTTCTATGAGCCCGCTTTTCCAAACCCAACCGAGGAGACACACCTCGTGTCCACGCAACTTGGCTGTGATATTCCAGCAAAAACTCCTGCTTGTTTAGGCGTTCTGTCAAATGGTATTCCCAGAAATGTTTTTTAGATGCAGATTCTGATCACCACACAAAGATTCTCACCTTATCGACTAAGAACATGGTTTGTACCTTGGGAACATTCCAGAGAACACTGCACTGTTCCATCAGTAGCCTAATATCCCTTCCTGGCTTTCAGTTTGTGAAAGGGCTTGTGTACAATAGTAATGTGGAGAGAAATCAAGGCAATCGTGTATTAGATGTGTGACAGTTAGGAAAAATAAGATTCCAGGCTTTCAGTAACCTTTCATTCCTGCCTCTTTCTCCACAAGTTCAGGCCCCAAAGGCTCCCCTTTGGCCAGCCAAAGTAAGGATATTCTATTTTCCACTGGTAAAGGCCTGACAGAAAGCCTACTCCAATCAGCAGGAGTATCTCCACAGCTCCCATCAGCTCTGCATTAGGCTTTGAGAGGGTAACATATCTTTTGATTCATTTAAAAATTCAGTCGTGTAATTTCGGACTCTGTTCTTGCTAAAGTAATGCCAAGTCTCCACTGACCTCGGTGCAAACAGAAAAAGAATTCATTATAAATGTTTATCTGGGGAGAACAGATTATTAAACAGATATGTACCTGTACCCTTATCATGAAATCTTGACTCATAATCTTATAAATAACTTTTTAAATAGGATATGACAAAAAAGCAAATGGCTTTGGAAAAAATCTATCTTCAGAAATATCTACTGTATTTTGAGAGTATTCATGGACAACGTGTAAGTATTCCATAGAAAGATAGGTACATTAAAAATTATCTAACTTCTCTAACAAATAATTTTTGACTTGTACATTAAATATATTTTTAATTAATTTTGCACAATTAACATAATTTTAGTTATTTCAAACTAATTTTCAGGTATAAATGTTATTGCCTGATACTGATGAATTTGATTTATAAGTTAGAAATTAAACCAAAATAAGAAGAGTTTCTATTGGCCCTGTATCTCTCCTCATGACTGAGAAATGCAAGATTTGATGATAAAGTTGGAAGATTGTATATCCACAGCAGACCTGCCTCCTGCTTCCTTGGCTCTGCTATGATGTATGGCCGGAATGTTTAGCAGCTGAAAAAGGTTTTATGTAGGGCACCCTCTGAGATATGAACTACAAAATGACATGACTTGTCACATGGGTGTTTTTCCTGTTCTACATAGCAGCACTTAAAACTATTAATTAAAATCTTTTCAAGGGACTTCATTGCTGAATGTAGGTGCAAACTAAAGCATTCCTCCATTGGGGAGATGATGATTAGAAAATCTGTCTATACACAACTGAAGAATTTCTGTTTGATATCTGTCTGTATTCTTAATGACTATCTCTATTTCTGGCTAGTAATTGTTGGTAGAGGAAAAGGGGAGTGGCACCAGCATGTGCCCAAAAATATGCCAGCTGTGAAAATCATTGTGATCTGAATCTGAACTCTCTGCATCTTGGATAAAAACCATTTTTGTTCATCTTCTTTGGACTTGGAATGAGAGCTGAGGGATGGGGTGAATAAACAAGGAGAGTATATTTCCTAAGAAGGAAAACAAAAAAGAAATTATTAGTGCTATACAGAGGTAAAAGACTTAATTCAAAGATAGAAAAGAGAGTAATAGGGCATGCTTTGTAGCATGGGTGTTCCAGGAGGGTGTTTCTTTTCGAGGTTGAAGCAGCTCTGTAATCCAGCCTTGAAACACAGCCGAGCACACTGGGGATGATGTTTGCCCTGCTGATGTATAGCATGGCTCAGCACCATCTTCATCCAGACTTACCTGAACAAGGTCAGACAGAGAGGGCACTGACCAGGTTCCCAACAACAAACGATCTATTCTGGCTTGTTTGGCACTCCCCGGAGCCACTCTTATGTGTTGGAGTCAAATGGCTGGGGAAGAGAAGTGGATGTGCTGCGGTAGGCAAGCCCTGACATTCTGCAGTGAAATGTGCCCCTGGAAATGGTTAGCCAGAGGTATGTGGTATTGTCACCCTGTGTTTGTCTATGTCACCCTTGCTCCTGCTGACCAGGTATTTGGCTGTTCCTGCGCAGTTTGGGACTATTGTCTCTACTGTCAGCCAGTCTGTCTCTTCAAATCTGCTGTGTGTTCACTCATCTGAGAGGGGGGACCTTGGCTTCAGTGACATGGTATCCAGAGTGTTCACAGGCATGGGAGCTGATGGTGCACTAGCTTGCAAATGACCCTGGTTTGACATGTAATCACTTAGGAACGTGTTATTTTTCTGGGGAGGATGGGGGTTGTTTGCTTGGTTGGGGGCTTTTTTGTCTTGTTTTTGGTTTTTCCCCTGTGGAATTCGCTCTTTTTTTCCTTAGTGCAGTAAGTCAGTCTACTACACAGCTGGTTTCCATAAGGTTTATTTCTGTGTTTGTGAACATTTGTGACTGGATCATGTTCTTATCACCTGATTTTAAATCACATTCTCTTCCAAATCAATGCTCCTAGTGCTCCTAAAAGACCAAGAGCAAACTAAATGAACAAGCAGTTAATCCTGATTGTGAAAGGCAGCTCCAGTGAGGAATGCACACAGCAATCCTGCATGGAGCCTGTAAAGCTGTATTCCTGGTGCTCTCCATCCCATTGGCACAATGAGTGTATTGTCCCAGGCAGCCTGTCATGTTCCTGTAGGAAGCCTCTTGCCATTACTACAGCTGAGTGAGATACCAGTGCAAGGTAGCACAGATCTTAACTCTTCCTGCTCTATCAGCATCCTTAGTGAGTAATTTACCCATTGCCTGGGTGTGGCTCAAGGAAGTGAGGAAACCACACTGGGCATTCTTCATTAAAGTAGCTTGGCAATTTCCTTTTTAGAAATTTTATGGATTAAGTTACAGTTCCCATGCAATATCTATGGATGCAAAATACACACCTGATCATATTTTCCTAATACCTTTTTCAGCTTTACAGGAGCAAATGAGAATCTTTTTTATTTACCTTGTACTTTTAATTTTGGAGGACTATATTTTGTTATGATTTCTCTTTAGGTCACCAAGCAAGAAAAGAGTCTCATGAAACCTCTTTATGACAGATACAGGATTATCAAGAAACTTCTTGCAGCTCCATCTTTGATCACAACAATTGTAAGTTGGAAAGAATTCATATCCATTGTCGGGAAAACATAAAAAATGCTGTGTTTGATTTGTACCTGTATGTCTGTTTGGCAGCAATAGAACTACTGATATTCAAAATATCTGCTCGTTGGTTAACAGAGGGTGTTGATATTTCAAACAGAGCAAATAGTCTGTAAAACTCAACTTCTAGGCATGTCAGAGGTGTGGCAGCACTTCAGTGGGCTGGCTAAGAGATCAAAGGCTGGCGTTAGTTTTCCATCGTGGCTAACACCTGTAACACAGAAGGCAACCTCTCTCTTTCCAGGAAGCACTCTGCTCTCACTGTATCCCACTTCTGTATTTATTGACATAGCTTTTATCTATCATGTGGCACATAAATACCATTGGTAGTACTTTAATAATATATCAGTGTAACATAACAGTACTGATTGCATGGTGAGTAAAGATAGAAGAGTCTGGCTACTTGGAAGTTAATTAGCATGTCTTTCAAAAATACTAATCTAATAGTAACTGGGGCTAGGTCGATTAAAAAATTAGTATTGTTTTGTTAGATAACAATGGAGCTTAAATTTCTTTGAAAAATCCCGGTGTAAAGCCTTGTACATGTACACACAGGTATTTTATTAAGTAACTCAATTGAAATTGAGTATTATTTGTATTACTTCTCAGAGCTTTGCCCCATGGAGTTTTTATGTTTAAGCCTCAGTTTCAATAGCTCAGCTTTTCCTCTGAGAATGGAGGAACATGAGGAAGACAGCAGTATCAGTCTATATTTGTAGTTATAAAACTGTGGGATCTCCCTCCAACTCGTTACAGTCAGAATTTCTGGACACAGTGCACACAGTAGTTGGTATATAAGAGGAGAACAAGTTCCAGCTAGGCTGTACTGCCGGAATAAATACAGAATGTTAGTTAAGTATTTGCTACATATAAGGGCTTTTGAGTAAACACAAACTGCTGGCTGGGCATACTCAGAAGCAGGGCCAACGTTTGTCCTTAATACTCAGGTGGGCAATACACCCACTGACCACACGAGTGCTTTCATGGACAATCTTGGGTAGACCTGGGTAAAGCTTTCAATATATGTAACCTATGTAAATGAATACATCCAGGATGTTAGATCCTAATCCCTTTGGTTGTCAACCTGTGAACTGTTAGTGTTCTAATTGAAGCAATTAATTTAACAATGTCTCATGTTTCACAAGCAGGAGGAGGAAGACTCAGATGAAGACCACTCTCAAAGCACCCATGAGTTATCATCCGGTCCAATGTCTTGCTTCCCTGTCGAAGAGCACCTGTGTTACTCTCAGGAGGAGAGTGAGCCTGCACACATCTCACCTCTGGATGAAAAGAAAGTTTACAGGCAAACAGCCTTGTCTATGTCCAATTTACATGAGGCAACAATGTAAGTTCTCTCTTTTTTCCCTGAATGTTTTAAAATGTTTCATGTAGGCTTTGTAAATGAAACATGAGTCATGCCTGTTGCATAGGAACATTCTATACGAAGGGAGTGATTCAGCATTTTGTTGTGGGAGAGAAGAGGCAGAGATGTGTTGTTTGGGCAGCATACCTGTGGTTTGAGCTATTTATTCAAGCAACTTTGTGCCAAGTCCAGGAAGAACAAGGTAAAGGAATGTAAGCAGATAGGAGAAATAAAGACATACAGAGTGGTAGATATGACATAATGGCATAGTAGGGATATGCAGTCCTATATTTAGTTGCTGCAAAATTTTTTGCTATCTAGCTACTTATGGTCTTACAAAGCTGTCATAAAACTGCAGGGTAGTCTGATCCTATCTGTGTATACTGGGACTGACTGTATGAGTGATGTAAAAATGCCAGTAACATGAGGCATCTAAACAGCAAGAGGGATCTGCATGAAAGGTCATACAACAACTGGTCATATGGGAGGCCACTGAATGCATGTAAAATCAATTTCTTCCTTGCCTAAGCCTAGTTATTATTCTGGCTGCCCTGAAAACTTACCACCACCCTCCATTACAAAACAAAAATAAAGCCTTCCTTATGATTTGTAGTTAAGAATTTCAGGTTGCATGAGACAACCAGTCTCAATATGTACATGTGCTGCTATCACTCAGGCCAGAAACTTGTTGAAGACTATGCCTTCCAGGTATGTTCTCATAGCTTAGAGGATGCTATCTTTTTCTTGTGTTTTGATTGAGAGTTCTTAGATGCATTTAATGAAGCTAACTAGGCTCTACCAAAATTGAGAGTAAATAAAAATTACTTGGATTTCTATGTAAATCAACTATGTGGGCAATAGTTTGCTCACAAATGCTGGGAAGATATTTCCGTACATTTTGTTATTATCAAAACCCCCAGTAATTACCAGATGCAAATGCCATCACAGAATTCTTTCTCTGCTTAAAAACCTTACTCTCTGACTACTAGGTAAAACACAGCCTCCAAAAAGGATGCTTCTGGGAACCACTGGCATTTCCATTGCATCACAGTAATGAGTGGTAACAGCTGCAAACAGGAGCAGGGCTTGGATGTTGATTTTCATTCAGTTACAGAGATGCGTTTCCTCCTGTGAGATGTTGAGCCCTGTCAACTCCATTAATTCCACAGAGAATTAAGGCCACTAACAAGCTTTTCCTCCCATGGTGACCACAGAGTATCTGCCTTCCCTGCCTTAGAGGGATGAGAGTACCAGTAAAAGGGGAGGAGCACAGCTGTGTATCACTGGAGGGGAGTGGTGGAATGTCTGGGGGCCCTGACCCAGCACAGCAGGCTCTTTGTTACCCAAAGCCGTGGCTTTTACACTTCCCAGCCCAAGGGGGTTCTCATGGTCTTGTCTCCGTTTTACAGGCCTGTTCTGCTTGAACATCTGAGAGAAACGAGAGCTGATAAGAAACGGCTTCGCAAAGCTCTGAGAGAGTTTGAGGAGCAATTCTACAAACAAACAGGAAGGTAACTCACCAAAAGCCCTCTCCTTTCTCCTTTGGGTCCTGTGCAGGGTGCTTGTTTCTGCCAGGGTGGGCACGCCAGAGATGCTGCAGCTGGGGGCTGGAAAATACCATGGAGGTGTCTGGTCTCTCTGTGGATGTCCATCCATCTCCCTCCTTAGTTCCTCTGGGATGTGGTCATCCCGGACCTGGGGATCTTCCAGGTCATGCCTGCAGTGGGTATAACCCCCACCTCAGCACAGGATCTTCCCTGAGCTCAAGGGAGGCTGCTAAAAGACTCCTGCTGAGAGTGTCAGTCTGCAGGAATTACACTTGGCAGTTGGGCCATTTCTAAAAGGCCAGATTTTAAAAACAGATGCCACCGTTTCTTTCACCCTTAATTAAACAGTGGCTACTTTTCACTCGTCGTTCTTCCTCCTCCCTTCATTCAGCAAACCTTTCTGTTGAAAACCATGTAGGAACCATGTAGGATATAGGCACTGGTAACAGTTTTCTAAGTACTATGTTATAACCTCTCTGCATATTTGAGAATCAACTAATTATTGTACAGTTGTCAAGAAAGAAAATTTTCTGACATATGAAAATTCAGTATTTTAAATATTATTGTTTTGTTTCTGTCTATTAGAGCTTTCTGGTCCTGTCAAATTATCTTTAATAATTTACAGTTAGTTAAAAAAAAATCCAATCCCCATTAGTTGTTGCAGAATTAATTTTAAAGACTGCGTCTCCTCTTACTCATAAAAGTGATGGCACTTTTATCTGCTTTTCATAGGAGTCCCCAAAAAGAAGATCGGGTGCCAATGGCCGAGGAATACTCTGAATACAAGCACATGAAAGCCAAGATCAGGCTCCTGGAGGTTCTCATCAGTAAGCATGATATTTCCAAAACAATTTGAAGTGAATGAAATGCTGTGATGTTGTTCTCTAGCAAAAACAAAAACAAACCAACACGCAAGCACCTAATGAAAAAGCTAAGGTAATTTTACAGGTCTTGGTCTGCTGCACAATTATTTGACACTCTGAGATTTTTGATGCACTTTACCAATTATAATAGCTGGGAGAGAGAGGACAGCAATATGCAAGAATATTAAGCACGGGTGAGTGGACTATAGTTATATTTTTCTTTTTGAAAAAGCCTTGAAGTGCACTGTGAGAATGTTAAGAAATTAAAAGGACACTGAAGTATTGTAGATCCTCAGTTTGACTTGCTCTGAAAGTGTGAGGAAATGCTCTCCAGGTTTTTAGCACATCTTAGTACATGATAATGTGCCACACGTTTGTTTCCAGATTTGACATGCACTATAATTAACTATTAATGTTGGCTCTCAATGTGCTGATTGACTAGATTAAATGAAATGAATTAAAATGAAGGAAGGCAAACCTCAGAATATACTCTGGCTTTCGAGACACGATTGCCATTCAGTTCCAGTAGCTTCAAAGAAAGGTGCATAGAGAGGACCAGTGTCAGGGCCAGGAGCAGAGCAGAGTGATGCTGCTTATGCAAAAAAAAAAATAGGACAGAACATGATGGCCAGATGGAACTATTGGGGTTTCAGAGATAAGAGAAAGTGCTTGGCAAAAAGAAATAGATGCAGGTTACTGGGAAGAGAGAGAACAAATGTACTGGCTGCTGTCCTTTTCACTAGTTCACAGAACCTGGCTCATGGAGCTTAAACTCAGTAAATAGATCAATTATGTGCTAATTTTGGTTTCTGTAGTAAACTTTGCACTTTGTTTTGCCTGATGCTATAACATTCGCTTTTCTGACTACCAAAGCTCGTTTAGACGCATGCACTTTGTAAAATGTTGAAGTACTTCTTGTGTTATAAATTGCCACATATATATATTAAAACAGGACTAGATTATTGCATTATGCTAAGATATTTTGGATAGATAAAGTACCTGGTATATAAGTGAGTGTCACAGTTATCTGATGAGGACAGCTAGATTTCTTGTTTACTGAAAATAAGATTATAAAAAGTTATTTTTCCATTGGAATTATGCATCTTTCTTAACTTTCGGAGCACCACACTTCGTAATATTAAGGAGAATTTGTCACTGTTTGAGATAGACCACTGGTGTGAAAAGTGGACTGTTAATAAAAGGATTATCAGCAGGTTTTGTGTTGGAAATGAAAAGCAGGGATTCTGGGAAATACCTAGTCCAGGCATAAAGGAGGGAAGAATTAATTACAGAAAGAAAAAGGGACTTGAATAATTTGAGTCATGTTTAGTGTTTTGCTTTAACTGTCATTTTATATTGACCACGTAGTATAAGCAACCTGTTTTCTATCTTGGTAAGAAGATTTTGATTTTATAAAGCCTATTATGTACCCACCATGTTTGTATTTATCGTGTATGTAATGGCATGACTTGGAAGGTGCACACATCTTCAACTAGTTTGGAGGAAAAAATATGAACACTAAAAAAGGAATTTTTTATTTCACAGATGTTTGTTGTTTCAGTGTACTGACTTAATAATTTATAACTTAACTTTTATGAATCAGAAATGGTCTTCATAAATCTGTTTTAATTAAAGTCATCTAGAGCAACAGGAACAGATACAGAACTATTTGAAGTTTACAAACTACATCTTTGATAAGGGAAAAATGATTTAATGACATGTATACAATTGATATTAAAATGTAATCTATATATTCTATATGATTGTATAATATTTTATACAACAGTACAAATAAAATATTTTTCTATTATATTTATTATGTCGAGACACAGTTTCTGTTTTCAGTTAGCTAATATAAATAACATAAATAACACTGTCAAACAACACGTTGGAAGTGCTGACATCTCTAGGCTCTGAAATTCAAATCATGCTGCAATTACAACCTTTCATGCTGTTCAGAGTTATCCCAGTACTTGTTCAGTAGTTAAAATGAATGCATATTTAAACACCATTTATAAGCTGTTATTTTTATTTTGCTAAAGCAGTTTATATAGGATTTTGTTACGTTTGGCAAGAAACAGAAAACAATTTTTGCAGCATCTAGGTATAAATGGTTGCCAGAAAGAAACCCAGGACTCCTAGTCATTTAAAGCATCGGGGGAACAGAAGGGAAAGAGGGAGAGAAGAAATACTAAGGCGGCTATTGGAGAGGTTGAAGACTCGTGTTTGCTTTTGGTGGCAGCGGCATGTGCATGCTCCGGACAGAAACGTCTGACTATGGAAATGGGCAACAGAGGGTGGAAGGCTCCTAAGGAACGGGAGAAGGTTTAACGTCCAACACTGATATTGCAGGTCTTGCAGCTGGGATCTTTCTTTGCGTTTGCAGTAGACAAGCTCATTAGTTGGTGACCAGTAATTTCCGCGACTGTGCCGAGGGAGAGATCCACAGGATCAGTGTAAATTACTTCCAAAATAACATCCTGGGCATGATGGTAAACCATGACACCGTCTTCTTCATCGCAGGTCAGAAATTTATTATCTTTTATATTTAGCTGAGGAAGGCGCTGCTTACAGAACTCGTCTCCCGGTGACCCCACAGGCGCGATCACGAGGATGACGTAGTGGTAGGCTGTGTACATGCAGTAGAAGTCTCCAAAGTACAAGTTAGTGTTTGGGTTGAAGAGTTTTTCGGCTGCAATCTCATACCTGTATCTTCCATAGGGTGAATCTTGTGGTGGCTTCCCAGTATTAAATTCAGTGTTGCAGCTAAAGAAGATGCCTTCCAGCTTCCCACTGATTGGAGAGCCATGGCTGCCACTGTTATCCTTAACAGAGGGCTGCATAGCATTCCCGTGATGCTCTCTACAAATGAATGACTGGGATTGTTTATTTTGTAACACATGGTAAAGGAAAAGTGGAAAGTTAGGACATCGTGCTGTTTGGAAACAGTACTGAAGGGACACAAAGGAAAACTGTTAAACTGAAAATGTGGTTAATGTCATGATCTTAGGACTAAGAAAATCAAGTGACATCAGACTTGGGAAGAGCTACAGTAGCTCCTGCTCTAGGGGAAAATCTGCTTTTCCAGTCTGGCTTCTCTGTCAGATGTTGTGGATATTACATGCAGGCAAAAAACAGCACAAACAGAAAAGTCCCCAAACCTACACTGTTTGTTAATGTGTATTTTTAGCATAGGCACTATGTAGTTCACGTAGAAAACTGCCAGTGAAAGTTAGTTCTGAACAACGCTTTTCAGAGAGGTTATGGGAAGGAATGTACTATCTGCCATAGTCTATTTTCCCCCAAAATGATAATTTCAAGTCTAATTTGTGTACTGCTGACTTCAATCAGAGCAGAGCTGGGCACAGAGTATTAGGCAATTTGGTTAGTTTCCACTTTGGTTGCCATCCAGGTTTTGCAGTCCTAAGGGGAAAAAACTGTACAAGACTATTTTTTTTCCCCAAACTGAGCTCAATTTCATTCCAGTGAAAAGAAACATACAATGTACAAGTGAATTTTTAAGCCTCCAAATCCCAAATTGCACTCAGCAGCTTGAGGCTGCTAAATTTAGGAGAACACTCCAAAACACCCCATCTAATCCTCCTTAGCACCTGAGATTTTACATATAGCAGGATCTTCCTCAGAATTTGTGCTCCACACCTGTCTGGAAGTGCCCCAGTGACAGCTTTGGCTCTCTCTGCACCTGCAACCATGTGATACCTGAAAGGGAAACATCCCCTTTTTTAAGTCCTGCAAAACATATTTGCTATGCACCCTTAGAAAATTGCCTTTATCCAGTCTGTGGGGCTGGAGAGTCATATCCCCCTCTTGCTTTGCTTTTACTTTTCTTTTTTTCCCTATTTTCCTTCTTTCCTTTTCCTCCCCCCCCCCTTTTTTTTTTTAGGAGAAGGGAAACTATCCAAGAAGAACTGTTCTCTCCCTGCTTTTAATTTGCCACAGGTCCAGGTTAAACGGCGCTGTGTGGGAGAAGGTTTTACTTGGTTTATGGGAGAGCTAGCAATAAAAGCAAACCAATTCAGTGTGTACATACAAAACAGCTCTAAATCAACTCAGTAATGTCTCCAGCTGGGTTTTTTTTTTCATTATTTCTAATGTTCTCAGCAGCACATTTGACTCTAACTTTCAACAGTTTTCTAAGCCATTCAAACAATACTTCGTTGTTGTTTCAAGACATTGATTGGGGTGGGGGGCATAATTAGCATTTTATGACTGAAACGATTACTAGGGAGAAAAAACCAAAACAACTTGAATCAGCTTGGATACCTTCCTGAAAGCTCTGCAACCTGAAAAGAAAGGCTTCGTTCATCTAAAGGCAATTCCATTTCTGTAGCAAGATACTGACATCCAGTGGCCAATTAGGCTAATTATAGGTCGCCCTTTCCGGGGATCTGAGCCGCTTTGTGGCTCTCCCAGCCGAGGTGAGCAGCAGTGACACAAACGCCACTTAGGAGCTCACACTGCAAACCCCATATTTAGGGGCTGCTACTTTAGCACCATGAACAGTTGCTTGATTGCCAATGCTACTAGAGCTTTTCCAAGCTTGTTTACTAGTGATGGTGCCACAGAGGCCATTGGAAGGCATGGCATGACAAGGAATTTTCCCTAAAAAGAAACACTAGAGTTTTTAATATAATGTACAAAAGGGTATAAGGTGGAAGGACTAGCCCTTGTGACCATTTTTCCTGTTTCAGAGCAAAAAAGGCAACCATCATGCAGTTACAGGTACTGTAGCTTCTCACTGACCTGGTAAAACAGAGCTTTTTGTCTCTAACTCAATAACAGAAACCTAACACACAGAATCACAGAATATTCTAAACTGGAAGGGATCCACAAGGAACATCAAGTCCAACTCATCTCTAGTTGTGTAGAACCAAGAAAGAACTTAATAAGAGGGAGGGGGGAAGATACAGTGCAATCGGAGTCATATTTGGCATACCAAGGCCAAACCCACAGCTAATAATGCACCTCAGTGGCATTATTAATGCTATTATTAATTTTCAACACTAATGAACACAAAAACAGATGCACTATGATTACATTGCTGAAAACAAAACAACATGAGAACGATAACCACGACAGGCATTTCCCTTCTGTGGTATCCAGTATGGCATCAGAGATCTACAAGGTCCTTAAAGAGCCTCAACAATCACAATTCATTCTCCACCTCCACTGAGCTTTGCAGCTTTGTCACTATGTGCAATAAAATAATCCTTCCAAAACACAGAAGGGGAAGAGCAAGCCCATGCTCTAGAATATGCAATAAACTCTTGGAATCAATCAGAGACTACAAAGTGGGAATGTTTCCAAGGGTGGCGGAATCTGGATTGAAGCTGGATTGCCTTGAGTAATTTTTTTTTCCTCACCAGTTTAAAAAGCTTTCCATTCTAGACAGGTACCAGTGTGACACACTCATAAAACTGGAATTATGTGGCACAGCAAGAGCCCCATCTCCCGTGCATATTAAAGAAGCATAATCAGTGCTGCCACCCTTCTGACACTGCTTACCTCTCGTGCATGTTCTTCTAACCGCGGTGGCTGCTCCTGCTCAGTCAGCACATGAGCCTGGACTCCTTCTATCCAAATCTGCTTTTCTCTTGTGTGCATGCGAGGGCACAGCTGGGTCTCCAAAGAAATAGGGAACCTACCTCCGGCTATCCCATTTATTCATTCCAGCTGAAGCATGGTGTCAATACCTGTCTAAACATCATTCCCTCTCCATTCACACATGCTCTATAAGTTAACACACAGATTTCACAGCCCATATTTACTGTCTTTGGACATGGAAATGGTATGGTTGTTCATGGAGAGCAAATATCTGAGATGGAACTCTTACATGCAGGCAAACACCTATGCACACAGTTGTACACTCCTACTCTCACTCTTCATTTCTTAGTACACTAGAAATATTTGGCTACTAAACCCTCTGTTATGATAACAGGCCCTTTAATCAGGCTGGAAACCCTGGGAGTATCCCAGTTTCTGCACAGACTTTTATTGCCTAATGGAAGTGCTGAGTTAAGCAAGGGGGAAGAAACAAGTTATATTTTATTCTTCACCTTCTGAAGAGGCTATAAAGCACACAGACATTCTGCTCTAGCTGTAGCACAGCTGTCTCCATTTACTTATTTTCATTACTCCCTTAATTTGCCAAACAATTTTGCATATGCTTGCTTTCTTACCTGACATAATCAAAGTATTCTTTGTGCTGATTCCGATAAAAAACAGACAGTTTGAGCATTCGGCCTGCGATCACTTCAGCTTTTTCCAATAGCTGTGTTAGGTGAACTTTTGAATAATCTGGAAAGGAAAGACAAACTGCTAGTACAAGGGGCAGGAAAAATCACAAGACTCCTCAAAAGCTACACAGACATGCAGATTTAAAATCGGGAACAGAATACACATCACATTATGCCCCCAGTTTCCAACAGTGGCAACAAAGAAATGGAACACACATGCGTGATTCTTCCCACTCCTTCCCCCACAAGGCCTTTGCAAGCCTACAGCAACTTTCAGCCCAGGATTTCCCATGTCAGAGCTGGTTTCCCCATATTTGGGACTGCAGAGGAGCTGAGAACTGCCCTCTCTGGCTCCTGTCAGTTGATTAACACACCAAACCTCAGCACATACAAAGCCTAAAAGTCAGAATTCCCATTTCCAGGTGTGACTATTAAACTCTCCCAGCCTAGGCAGCACTGGTAGATGGCCAACCCCCGCTGGCAGCAGAGCCAACATTAATTGCACCTGTCCTGTGGAACATTTCCTCAGCAATATCACCTGCTGTGCAAAACTCGATGATTTCACTCCACTCAGAAACGACATAGTCACCGTCCACTTGCTTGGACGCTGTCTGCACTGCTACTGTGTACTCTGTCCTTGGGCTCAAGAACCAGTGCCCACGGACTGTCATAGGCAGAGGGACGGCTTTGGCCACCAATTTAGTGGGTACATCCTGATGGAAACACAAGAACAAAACAACACACAAGTCAGCAGTGCAATCAAATCAATCCACCACCCTTTCCTTTGTTGTTTTTGCGACGTAATCCCCAACCCCTGACTCTTCTCTGCAAACCTGAGTTACTTCTCAGTTTGCTGGTGCAGCAAAGTGAACAGAGTGTCTGAGGACAGTGGTATATAAGGTCTGTTCTGAGAGACATGCTGATAACTCGCATGTATGAGTTTATGCACAAAGACATGCCACAAAGCACAAGGGTACCTTAATTCAAGAATTGCTTGTGCCTTCCTTACCATTGTTTTCTTTCAGGCACTGTAACCAAACTAAATTCCTCCTGCATCAATCCATCCACCTATACTGCTGCTGCTATCTTCCAAACCAAACTCCAACAGAGAAAATTAAACACAAAAAAAAGAAAAATAGCTGCTTGTAGTTGAAATAATTTCTACAGTATCAAAGACTGCAGTACAGACCACCAAGGCAAAGAAAGAACTGAAAAACTGGACAGTTTACGCTACAACTGTGGGTGAAAGGACTCATGATGGAGTTTAATGATTCTCTGCACTGTGTACCTGAGAAGCTGTGATAGAATGAGAGATATTTATTACTGAATATTTATCAGTAATAACAGAATAGTTAGATGGCTGCCCTGTGAAAAGTGGGCATTTTAATTAACATCCATTTCTGTCCATCTATAAATACTAGTCCATATACATCTACCTATAAATACTAACATACTAGTTGCTTAAGGAGAAAATGAATAGGAAAGAGACATTTTCTGTTCACAGTCTTTAAGCAGGACCTTAAAGGTATTTCTTTTGCTTGTCTTCTATTATGAAAAAATATCTTTCTCCTACTGTTTTCCCACCAGCAAAAAATATTCTTCAGTTTCTGTATTAAGAAACTGTAAAATTAGCAGCTTCTGATAGTGCAAGAACTGAAATGTGACTAAATGATAACCAAGGGTAAGATTTGGTTGTCATGATTTCTTTTTTGATTATTCTCATTTAAATGAAATAACAGTTGGGAGAAAACTTTAAATACTATATAAAGGATGGAAAAAAATTACAAGGAAAAAAAGAAACCCCAAATGACATTTAAAGCTACCACCCTGAAACTATATTGCAAAGGCATCCCACTGGACTGCTAATGCAGTCAACAGATGCTACAGTCAACATCATTAATCTTCCTGTCATCTTTTTTTTTTTGGTTACAGTAAAACCAGCTTCCACCTGGATCAGATCTCTGTGCTCACACCCCAGTGGTGGGTTTTGCCCCTATTATTTTTGTCAGTTTTCATGTAACATTAAAAGCCTTGTTGCCCCCAGGTGTCAAAGCCTTACCTTCCAGCTGTGCATCAGGAACCTCTTCTAAGTGCACCAAAAAGGGGCAGACTGCCTAAAGAAAAAGGGGGAGGGAAACAAAAGGGGGCAGACTACCACATTAAACTGAGGGGTTTATCTCTTGCACAGCTGGGGAGGAGGGGCGGATGTGATGCTTTTCATAGCTCTAATCTGTTGTTTTTCTAAGCTAACACCATTTTTTTAAGGTCACTATACTGACCTCAGGAGAAAATGTTCAAATGTTCACACTGAAATTCCTCTGGGGATTCTCCATTTCTTCCTTTCATTTCTCTTCTGCTCTGCTATTGTTCCTGGCTGAGCCACCAATGAAGTGCAAAGCAGGATATGCTAGCTAAAGGACAGCCAGGATTCTGGAGTGCCAGATGGCCGCTCCACCACCAGCATCCACCAGGCAACCCCAGAGGTGCCTAGATGGCCATAATTTCTAAGAACAACCTGGAAGCTCTGAATAACTAAGCAGCAAGGTACATGAGTCACACTGCCTATTTCTCTTTTAGAAAAGAGGCAGCTTTCAATTTCCAGCTTTCTCCCATTTCGTGTTATCTTTCCTTTGGCCAGGTCTGCTCACAGAACACATTGTGGGAACTCAGCACACGCAGGTTCTGGTCCTAGCTTTGCTAAATATTTGAGCCTCTTTCCTATTACAACATGGGAAGAATCACATTTCCATATCTTAAAAAACAGAGGAAGTACACAAATTGCATGGAAAAAAAGACAAAATCTTATTACAATTCTAGTCTTAGTCTAGTCTTCATACTACTACCAATACAAACCTCCTCCTTTACATATATGATGGCAAGAGTTGTAAATAACAAAACTTTATGCACCCTGCATATACTTTATATATTTGCCAACAGAAAAAGTATTGAAAGAATGAATCGATGCTGTCCTGGTTACACAAAGAAACAAACAGCTGCCTTTCCTGAGGCACAGCACCTATCAGGTTAGGTCTATATCCCAATTCACTTATTTAAATTAGAAAAATAAGCTGGTCCTCTGGTATTTTCCCCTGTGAGACAGGCACTTGCAGGAAGTGATTTAGCCTACCTGTAAGCTAAGTAAGGATGAATTTTCTCCCCTGAAGATGCCGCCTCCTTGCACAGCCTGACTGTTGGATGACTCCTAAGTCCCAATGCTGTTTTTCACAACTAAGCAGCAGGATTCACTCTTTTCCTTGGAAAAACTCTGCTAGGAAAAGGAGCAGTGATATCCTTCCTCTTCTACAAAAGCTTTCTTAGGAAGGCAGTGGGTGGGTTCTGTGAGCCCCAGCCTGCAGCTGCCAGGGATCAGCTCCCTGCCCAGCCGGGCTGCTGAGCTTCAGCTGCGAAACTCCTACAGCCAAGCTCAGAGGGAGGAAGGATGCTTGTCTCTACCCTCGCTCGGGGGACACATTTTGAATCTGAGCATTTTAATTACCAACAAAAGTTCATTCTAGGAGGTCTGTTAAAAATTCCTTAGTACTAAGGATGCACGAAAGCAATGACATGAGTGCTCTGGCACAGAGTTGTTGGAGTATCCACTCTGTGCTGTTCTCTCGCCCACCCTCCTGTCTGCTCCCTGAATTTCTGTCATTCAGGCCTGGGAATAAAACAACCAAAAAAAAATCTTTACCAAATCACTAACACAATTAGTAGCAAGAAATTTCAAGTCACCTATGACAAGACATCCAACTTTTTCATCATTTTAATTGACAGACTTTAGTCTCCTATTCTTGCAAAACCGGTTACCCGTCTCCTTTGACTAAGCATTTCCTCCCAGTAAAAAGCAACAAAAATGCTTAGAAACACAAAACAAATCTAACAGCTTATTTTTATTATACTACAATATCCTTTCCTCCCCTCCTCTGTTTTAACTCCAGTCTCATCACTGTGATAAAGATTCTGAAGTGCATATAGTGTTTGTTCCACTAGGATGGCTCTACCTTTCACAGAAATAAACGTTACAACTTCACACTAGTTGGCACATGAATCCAAAAACATGTAAAATAATAAAATGAAAGAAATTAAAAAGAATCCATCCTAGTAAGCATTTATATTAGAAGGTATATTTATTCCTGCAGTGTAAAATGGGAATTCAAAGGCTGTCAGTCCAAAAGGAGTACCAGTAAGAAAAGAAAACAAACATAGCCTGCTTTATTTGCTATTACAATTAAAAATGGGCCATAATAAAAGCTTATTATAACATTAGGCTCAGTAATGCTTTGCACACTGGTTCCTAGCAACTGCAACTTCCTAGCCAAGCATGTAAAATTCTCGACTTCAAGCAGTAGTAAGTGATTTTTCATTACACTTAATGCATATGTTACTTCAAATTTCAATAAAAAGAAAAAAGTCAAATAAGGAAATGTGAAAATTACACACCTGCTATTAAAAGAAATCACATGACAAATACTCTCACAATAAAAGGCCTCAGAGAAACTGGTGGAAATATCTTCTGGTTATCCCACTGGCTTAAAAAGCAGTAGTAATTTAGGTGTTGATAGAGTTACAGCCCTTATATTGGTCTGGATGGTTATTTGTGCCTTTGGAAACCCTATCCTTTAGAGATATTGCCAGTGTAATTTTAAAATTTGCAGATGATTGTGTTGTTTAATGTTCTATCTCATTCCACGTTTCTTTAGACACCTCAGCATTTCAACTCTTTTGAGGTCAAAGCAAATTTTGCTGGATTTGATGAGTACAGATTTTGCAATGCCTTCAATATGTCCCTGCATCAGTGGCTTGAGGAAAGAGGCCAAATGAATATTCAGGTCACAGTGCTGAATGCTGCAAACTAAAATTGCTGGAAGCCTTCCTAGAAGTGCATTAGAATTCGTGACTCTTCTGTTGAAATGACATGTGTTGCTCTCAGGAGTCTGTCACTGAGCAAGGACAGGCAGAGAATACATACAGGGTTTAAATAATCATACGGAACTACTCAGGAATAAAAATGGCTGTCTTGCAATACATTGTACAGGTTCCAAAACTGTTTTCAAATGAAACAGAAAAGGTAATGCTCTGTTTTCTGTGAACCAAATGTATTTTTGTGTGCACACACAGAGGCTCGAGACAGAGAAGGGATTCTGAATGGAAAAACCAAAAAAAGGTCCGTCAGATTAATCAAAACCCACCTTTGCTGGATGCCCAGTACCTGTGTCCTATGGCCTGGCTTTGAAAGGTTAATAAAACACTGAGATTCACCTGTTTAAAATCAAGTATTTCAGCCTTAATTTTTAAATGAAAATTACCTTATGTTTGAATTTGTTGGAATTCTTGTTTTCTTTCTTGTTGAGATCGATGAAGTAATGAGTAATGCGGTCCTTGGATTTCGAATCCATGTCCCAAGAAATCTTGAAGGAATCACACGTGATGTTACTTATTTTGATGTTGTGTGGGACTGGAAGCTCCTCCATCTCTGCAATGCCGCTATCTTGTGATTTATTCCCTGCATGGAAAATAAGCATGATTGGTTCAGTTCAGGATCTATTTGCTAACTGCTTTGTGTGCTCCAGTACAGCACACCTCTGAACAGCCCTTCACAAAGACTCACGGCTGGTACTCAGCAGCAACGAGGAGGTACAATTATGCAAGGCTCAGGGATGGGAAAGACTGCAAAGGCATGAAATAGGTGAATAAGCACTAATAACAAGGGAGCAGGCTGCATAGACTGGCTGGCATCACAACCGTGTGTGTTTGCGGGCTGAGAATACAAAACATCTGAAGCTATCTGGTGCTAAAATGGTTAGTTAAGATGCCAGCAATGTCCTCAGGTAACATAATGGCCCTGTTCACCTCTCAGTAAAACAAACACAAATAGAAATCATCATCCTAAACCATTTTTCAAGCACAAATCAAAACCAATCTCTTCCAGGTTTATAGATGGCGTATGTATACGCACGTATTTACACATACATATGTGTGTGACTCCTTTGAAACTAAACAATTGACACTGATCAATTGAATGAACCACAGCAAAAGGGACATACACACAAGCTTCATTTTGTGGTCTTTATCCTCTCCATTTGCCCAGCTGAGACTGCAATTTTCTTGGAAAGTTTTTTCTAATTTCTCTAAGTGCATATGGTAGATTAAAAAAATGACCATTGACTCCAAAAAGCATCACAGGTTCTAAATTTAGGTTTTCCCTTAGTTCCCAATGCAACCTTATAGTTCAGCATTCCATGAACATTAAAAGTCAAAAACATTAGGTGTTCATGCACTTACACAAGACCAAGTCAAAAGTGAACAAATAGAAAAAGCAGAAATATGAGAAAAATTACTGGGTAAAAAGGAAAACAATCTAAAAGATGATGTAAGGGAAGGAGTGAAGCAACAGAGCAGGAAAATATAAAAATCATACATAGATAAGAACAGACAGAAACCAAGAAGAAAACAAGCAAGACTAACGTCTGTGTAAGGAAGAGGGGAAAGCTCCCAAACTCTGGCCAGATGAGGAAGGTGAGAAGCTCATGCAGAAATGTGAGGCAACACATTGTCAGAATTATTCGTAGTCACATCTAATTATAGAAAAAGATGGTATTTATATATTTCCATCATAACTGGCAAGAAAACTGACAAAAAACTGAACACAAGTGTCTGATCAGTAATAAAAATTAAAATTTGACTTGGAAAACATTGGGAACATTTCAATCTCTCACCATACACTGTTAAAGAATTATTCCAACACCTCAGTGCAGGAATATTAAGGTTGGCCTGACTGTTCAAAATTCTCCTCATAGATATGAGAAACTCAATGACAGAGGCTTCAAAATTCACATATCTCCAGCTAGTATTCTGCATAATGTGATTTTTCTGATAATTTCATGAATCAATAAAACAACTTTTCTATTTTTCTTACATTTTAGGCATTTACATCCAACAGGTTGTCTATTCAAACATCCTATTGTTTCTTTTTTTCTTTTTCAAATAATATCAAAGTCAGCTAGTGAAGGTTCTTGCTCAAAATGCCCCCTTATTTGTGCCATACACAATGACATTTTCAACAGCTGCACTGACTGCAACAGACTCAGAAATACCAGTCATTACTGAAAGCTTTCTCTTCATATGAAAGACATGGTAAGTGCTTTTCTCAACATGAGATTTCTAAAAGCCAGCAGGGAGAAAATGGCACTGCTTTCTTTTGTAAGCAATTTGTATTTGAAAAGTGACTGAAAGCTCTGCCAGGTACGCTGGAAAGGCCACAGATGATCGCTCTTGCAAGAGCAAGGCTCTGTGTTTAAGCAGAAGATGTAGTGCTGCTGCTGAGCCTCTCAGACCTGAAGAGCTGGACAGACTCAGGTTCGCGGCACTCTGAAAGCTGAATAAAGACCTGAACAGACACGCGAGTCAGGAAACTGAAGCCAGGTATACCCACAACACATTAATGTGCAACTTCCTTCCTTCAAAAGCAAACTTCAAAAGTGCTACTAAGGGCCTTGGCCACGTTACGAACAGCCAAGGGGGTTTAAGCTTCAGGAGACATGTGAAAAGCAGTAATAACCATTGACAAAGAGTTACAGAGATGAAAAAAGATTTTGGAGAACACCAATGGCAAAGAGCAAAAGTGCTTCTGTACGTAGGTGTCACTTTCTGTACAATTCTTGGAGTTCCTATCCAGTATAAATCTGCACTCCCAAGCCTTTTAATTTCTTTCCTTAGGAAGTGAATAAATAGTTTAAGTAAATGTCTAGCAGAAAATCTCCAGGTAATTTTTAGAAATAATATAAGTCTGAGAAAAAGAAACCACTTCCATTACTAACTGTTAAACTACCCTTTTTTTTTTTGTGATGGAACAAAATCCAAAATAAACACTTCTCTGAAATCTTTAAAGCTCTTCAAAAACAGAAAAAAAAGTCATTTTACAGATTTTGAAATACAAACAGAATATGAACGAGAAAGTGAAATACCTCACAATCATCACCACATTTCCCTTCTATTTAGAATATCTGTGATATTTGTAACACATATACAGATTTTGATACATATTTCTGTAGTCCTGAATGTCAAAATCCATTGAGTTGACATTGAGTAATAGGGAAGCTGATGATGCCTCCAGTGTTAATAATAAGGACAATGATTCAGTGTATCGGCCAGTGGGGAGCTTTGACTAGTAACTGATGTATCATTGCACAGGAAGGAGTTAAAAAAGGACAGAGCATGAAAAAACCCTTGCTCTCTTAGTTCTGAGGGGTCCTGGGAACCAAACACGCTGGTGACCAGCCCTGCCTACAGAGCAGGGAACCCAGACAGCATTCAGACTACCCAGAATTTGTGAAGAAGCACTCTGCTGTAAAGCTTGAGTTCTAACTCACAGTCTGGGTCCTACAAAAGGAAATGTTTTTCAACGTTAGGAACAAGGTTTTGTCCCAAGACATACCGGAATATGACATAAAACTCTTAAGAAATTATCAATATTATAAAAGCTGTACAACTACTTCAATCTATAGTTATCTATTGATATGAAAAATGAGCAATAATGGGCAGAATTTTCAACAGCAGAAGGGTAACTCTGAGCTACATTTGGAAGTCAGGCGTTTGAGAAAATAGTGTCTGCTGCTAAAGTGGGAGTTCAAATGGGGTTGATAATAATGTCTCCTAAAAAGGCTGCTTAGAAATTATGTGCTGGTTAAAACTGGAGACCTCAGGTGTGTCCCAAGCAAAAATACTAGTCTCACGGGGCACAAAAACTCACTAAAAACGTAACACAATTGTACCTTGCCTTTTTTCTGCTTGTACTCTGGTGAGTATTTTGAACTGGTTTTCACACTGCAAAGCACGTCCACTTCAAGGATCAATTTAAAGATCAGATCAACACCAGGAAATAGGATGTCTACTAAACGCAGAAATAGCAGCTGAACTTACTCAAAACCAGCATACAGTTGCCCTAAAGCACTCCAAAACTCCAGCTGAAAAGGAGCTACTGCTGCTACGAATGTGAAAACAGGTGGAAAAGGCCTTAGAAGTGGCTGCTTTCATGTTAGTCACTTTGCCACTTCACTGCGGCTAAACTGATCTTTGATGAAGCACCACAGTACAGAAAAAAACCTGAAAGCAGCATAGGAAATGTTGCTCTGAACAGATTCATATCAAATTAAAATAGATCAGCTTCCAGTTAAAATGGCTACTTCATTTTGCACATTCCCATTGCTTCAACACTGAAAGTCACTGTGGGAGCAGACAAATGCTGCTTTCAAGTCTCTTTTGGGCAGAAACACAGAGAAGAGCTGACAGTCAAACAAACCTGGCCTGTCCTGCCAAAATCCCCACGAATGTCATCCCTGTGCACTGCAGAAACACCCCTGGCTTTAACAAACACCCAGTTCATTTTTAGAACAAGCAAAAAGGCCCAGCCATTTTTGACCTGTATAATAACAAGTCAAAGACCACTCATGCTCACAGGTCACGCTGGAAGCATAAAACTTTAAATTTCTTCAAAGTCCAGGAATAAATACAATACGCCAGCTTTACTGAGATCAGCTGGAGAACTGCAAGATTAATGTTTTATGCTCACAGGCTTATCTCTCTCTGCCATATCCAGAGTTAAATTTCAAGTTAAATTGTCTAATCAATTTTAAAGCAGTTATGATACTTCTGCAGCTGAGCCAAAATGCTGGCAAATGGGTAACAAACCAATTTTATTTATATACACATAGACACACTTAATTTAGTATCCTCATTATATCTTCTACTTACATAAATTATCTCTGAATGGGGAAAAAAAGGCAGAAAATTCTCATTGAGCATTCATGGCTTTCATCTGTCACTACTGGAAACAAAAGATAAGACTTGGAAATTGGTAAGTCCACACCAAAAATATGTGGAAAAGGATGGGTTTTTTAAATTTGCCTCATCATTCAAAACAAGTAGAACCATGACATCTGCAGCAGTGGAAGGATGGTGAAAAGAACCTTAACACAACTCTGATTGGTGATTACTGAGCATTCACAATCACCAAATTTTGATAATTTGATCATATTTTTTCCCTTAGTTCTAAAAATGCAGAACATCACAGCAGGGCAAGGTAGGATGTGCCTACTGATTTTTCATTTCACAGCCAAACTGATTATGTTATCCACAAAAGGAATCCTGAAAGGGCTGATTTGTAATCCACCCTCTAAGCATACTTTCAGCTCACAGAAGGGAGTTTTATGAAACTAGACCAATAAAATAACACATTTCTGGGCTCCCGTGACCTTGCTTATGGAAGTTTTGACTCTGATATTACCTTGGCAAATACATTCCTGCTATTAAGCATCAACAACGGAATCAGTAAGCTATCTTTTTAATGAAGATAAAGAATCCCTTCACACACATCTGTATTCCCCACAGTTTCAATGTAATTCATCATTTAGAAACGTTAAAAAGACAGGTTCGTGCTCAAAGGCTCTACACCAGACAAGCTGCAGTAGAATTTCTAGGCATTCAGAACTCCCGGATTTGCATTCAGCAACCCAAATCCCACCCTCTTGCCCGTGACTCCATCCGTAACACCAGTGTGCCACCTTTCTCAGAGTTAACTGTGGAGCTTGCTGCACTGTGAGAGTATCAAAAATTATCCAGAAACCAAGAAACAAATCTGCAGAAAACAGAACCTGCAAAGGACTCCTTGCAGTGACACAACAACCATCCATGGACAGGGGGGAAAAACTACAGCTCTTATAGCCATAACGAGTGTGATCGCTTGTACTCGGTGTGAATAAACTCGTGAAATATTCATTCAACTGCAAGGATGCCCATCAAAGCTGGGGAAATTAACAGAAGGCAGGGCCACGTGAAACCCTTTTCTCTGCTGGAGCCAGGAAAGCATTCCTTCAGTAACCGTGGATGACAAAATATAGTTGTAAAATATTACTGTTTAACTGCAATTTAGACTTACACACTAGGAGGAATGACCAGCAAAGTACTATAGGAAGGCTTTTCAGATTGCTCTTTTCCCTTCGTGGGGTTTAGAATCAACCAATTCTGCTATTTGTCCAGTCTCTGGAAAATAATTATTTATTCATTTTACACTGGAAAAAAAATGTAAGTATCTAAACAGACTTCNTGAACAATCACTCAACCAAATTCAGAGTTGGTAGTGGTGGAAAGTTACACAGGCCTCAAGTGATGTAATTGTGCTTTACATCACAGAGCCCAAACATGTCAGGAGAACAGCCAACAGAAAAGAGGAGACAGATAAAATGGCTTTTCCTTGCACTGCTTTAAAATCTCTTGTCAGCTGCGTTTCCTGCTAAGGCTTTGTCCCTCTGTCCCTCAAGATGCAAATTACATCAGCTTAATGAAGTGTAACTTCGAGTTTCATTTAAACCTATTCTGAACCCCCCTCAAGATGTATAAAATAGATTTGCCTCTTTTGGCATCACACTGGAAAATCGCCAGTTGTATGGACAAAGACAAATCATCTGGTTCCCTTGCACTCAGGTATAAATCTTCAGTGTCTTTAGAGCCATGTTGTGGGAAACATGGACTTCTGATGCCTTTGGAGCAGACATTCAAAAATCACTATTATGCCTCTCCTAAGCTGCCAGCACCATTACCAAGGATCTTTGAAAACATGTTCCCAAAGGAATCGCAAAAAACATTGAGGCATTTTGGGCTGTCAGTTTGTACTTTGTGAATCTCAAGCTCGTCCTTGCATCTGAAACGATTGCTATTAAGAAGTTTCTTTATCTGAGGATGAAAGTCTTTGCTTTCAATGCAGTCTAGACTTAAAACAAAACACAACACAAACAGTGGAGGGCTTGTTAGTGGTGGCTATTTCCAGTTACAACCCTGTCTTTCCTAGCTGGAAGTTACACTGAAACATCCCAAGAGCTCCCCAGTCTGGCTACCTCACTGGCAGCCAAGGGGCTGACAGCTAAGCACTTGGGGACAGCAGTTTCTTAAGCTTTGTTTTCACAGTGATATACAAAAACACCCGTTTAATTTTCCATAAGACATTCATGTATTCAGAGATTTCAAATAAGCATAACATTAAAAGTCACGCAATCTAATATTTCCCAAAGAATTTAACTGAAAATACAGAAATGTCACTACGAGTCAAGGCACTCATTTAAGGCTTAATTAAAACTTGGTAGATGAACAGCAAAGTAAATAATGGGCTGTACTCACATTCTATCTGAAGGCTGGCTGTTCTCTGAATTTACCTCCAGCAGCAATGAAGGAGAAAACAGTTCAAGACACTTTGAAAAAAAGAGATGCCTATGTGATGAAAAATGAATTTGTATGGGGAAAAGAGTGATGGAAAACTAGGTGATACAAAATATGCATTCTAGGGGAACTACAGACAGCAAAGAGAGGTAAGTGCACACAACACGCCAAGCTCCTGGAGAACCTCTAACACTGACTCGTTTCCCAGGATTGAAAGTTTGCTACAAAAAGGAAAGCCCAGGTTCAGTGGTAATTGCTCCATTCATTCGACCCGTGTGTCTGTGCTAAAGCACCTCAGATCAGCCTTTAGGTTGCCGCAATCTTTCACGGCAGGCAAGACATCCAGAAGCTACTGAACAAACTGGGAAAGGCAAATGGACGGGGAAGTCCCGGCGATGTCCCTCAGCCAGCGACCGGGAGGGAAGTCAGTGGAATCACTGTCATGCCACTTCTGTGCCACCACAGTGTTCTCCCATACTGATGTAATTGCGCTCATCTGGCTCACACAGTTTGGCTCACTCCTCTGGCTGCTGTCACGCACAGGAGAGGGCATGAAGTGCTGCACTGTACAGTCTCTAGGAAGACACACAAGATATTAACTCCCCCAGGCGCTTCTGGGACGTGTCAGCTCCAAGAAAACCTAGGAATTTGATAAGGGAAATGTGGCTCAGGTTCATGAGCCAGAAATAGCCACATAGCACAAAATTAAAAGCTAATGCTGGATCCTTAATACATTCTGGAAAGATAGCTGAAAATCAAAAGATACGTCTCTCTTTTGAGACCACAAAAGATCAGGTTTGCATTAGACACAGACACTAACAGCATGTCAAAAACACACTAAAAGCCAAACAAGACTTTATAATACAAGTCACTTTTTTTTTTTTTAAATTTCTCCTCGTTCAGATCTTGAAAGGAACGTACTATGGAAATTAAGAAATGCTTTTCTCAAGTGAAGATTTTCAATACAGTGAGAGATATAAGCTATGATCTTTTGAAGTAGAAATGTTTGTTGAGAGGGGATCAACTTCATAAGAACACACAGGTACCATGACACAAGAAATCCTCTTACTGGATACAGATACTAACAACTGAGAACAACTCACTCACAAACAGTAACTCGCTTAAAATGAACAGAGATATCCTTTTACCTTTTCAAACAGAAAAATTTCTACTTTCCATTTCTTGATAATTCAGCTGATAGGTTATGTATCAGATACATGAAGGTAAAACATTTGTTATTATAGAAATCTGATACAGACTAGCAATGCTTGAGTGCTGTAATTGAGACTGAATTCTCCAAATTACTGAGAAGGTATTTAATTTCCTCAAAAATTCAGTGGGAGGGAGAAAACTTTGTTCTGTATAACCATCAAAAGTGACAGGGAAGCACCAGGAAACTACATATTACCTACATATTTGAAATTTAACTAAGCAAAACCACAGTATCATATTTTTCTCCTGAGCTCTGGAATGAAGGGTCCCTGTCCAACTGCTAGCTATGCAAAGTTATTTTACAGAGCCAGGACAATATGTCCCTACCAAGCGAATAATTAACCTGAATACCAAGAATTCAATGTTCACTGCAACACCTCGTTCCAAAGTGACAATGAAATCACACAGAGGAAATACAAATACAACAACATTGAAAAAAGTATCAAATCAAGGCTGTTATTTGCTAAGCCATGTAAGTGGCACTTCTCCAGGATAGCTATTTTATTTCCAAGTCCACCTTGCTACGCATAACCACAGAAGAACATTTATTCGTGCTTCTTTTCATGTACAAAAAAATTGAGTGAAGAGTCTCATACTCGTAAATGTTTCTCTCTCCTCTCCCTCAGAATTCTCCTAAACTACCTTCCAATATAGATTTTTGTATTTCTGTGAGCATACTTAAGAATATTTTCTAAATAAACACCCTTTTAAAACCAATTGCTAAATTAGATAAAGAGGGAATGCCTGACCCTAGAAATCCTGTTAGAGGGATAAACCCCTCTAAAATCTTCTCCTTATTTGCTCCCCTTATCTGATACTACTCTTGTGCATTTTCTCGTAAGAAATGTACCCTCTGTCCAACATTTTCAAAAAACAGTTTCAGAAACCAAACATTACTTAACTACAATATGTATATCTGTATTTACTGAGTGTTTTTGAAATGTTCATATACATTCAGATTCTCTTGTTACTTGGTTTTAACTCCAGGCTCAATTTAGCTGTTTCCTGCTAACCTAGGACACTGGCTTCAGGAGGAATATTCCACATTGTGAAACAAAGAGAACACAAGTAGATTCTGGGAGCACAATCGTGCCTTTAGCACAGCCATCTTTTTCAGCAGAGAACACACCCCAAAGCGTGCCTATATAAATAAAGCACTGAGGAATCTCTAGATTGTTTCTGTACTGAAGAATTTGTCTCAGTCCCTCACAAAGGACTCGATTTTTCCTCCATCTCACACGGAGGATGAATGGACTCTACAAGTGGTCCCATGAGCACAGTGAGGAGCTGCCCAGCATCTCAATCCTGCTACTGACAGGGAGAAATGTGCGGAGGGGGCAGCATCCCGCTCCCTCCCAGCCTCCTTTCTCAGCTCCCGGACTGACACCTGTTCCACCAAGCGCCTCTCGTGTCACCGAGGGGGCTCAGAGGCTCCGCCGCCACCCGGCCGGGGTGCAGCAGCTCCGGACAGGCCCCGGGGAAGCATCCAGCACAGCCTGCTGGAAGTTCTGCCATTTGCTTGAACACCAGCCCAGCTGCGATGCTTATTTGGCCCTGAACAAAAGCAGATGGGACTTCAGGGGCTCGGTTTCCTCACAAGGCAAGAGCGGCACACCTGACAGCCAGCGGTAGCAAATAGAGTTACCCTGGTGTATTCTGGAATACAGAATTGTAGGGCTTTGGTTTATGGCTCAGTCGTTCTCTGAGTGAGCATTGAATGCAACATTATGCTCATCAGGAAACTAAATATATCTTTACAGAGAAGGCTACTGTAATTAGTGAGCAGAGATTAAATTACAACATTTCTGTGGAATATAAATTTTGGCATAGACACAAAATTCTCAAGAGTGGATTTGTTGGTACATATGTTCTCCTTCTAAGTTAAAGATAACAAAGCCTAAATATTTCTTAAATATGAAAGTAGAAACAGTAACAAAAAAAACCCAAAACAAAACAACAACAAAACCTCAAGGACAACATTGACTCCTGCAATATGACCACAGATATCTATGGAATTATACCTGGAATAAATCTGATACAAAAAATTGCATCCTCTAATCCAAAACCAAAGGCTACGGTCCAAAAGATTTTATTCCTATGACTTGCAATGGTATTCATGTGCAATTTTAATGTGATGTACTGCTGTGCAAACCACTAATACTTTTACTGTGCTAAGAAAGAGGAAAATACTAACAAAAAACACCAGCCTTGGGCAGTGAGTCTCCTCAGGCTCACTTTCCATTCAGTGAAGAATGGGATAATCTGAGTACCTGCAGTTAGCTCTCACATTTAACTTTGCCCTAGAGGAATCTAATTCTTTTCAGAGACCAGGGAGAGGTCACAGAAGTTAAGAGCGAGCTGAAGTTACCCTTTGTAATTATTTCCTAAATTACATTTGTCAATTCTACTGATTCTCATGATGCAACAGCAACCTCTGATAATTTGCAAGATTCCTGCCAAAGAGAAAAAACCAAAAGAACATGGAGGGAAGAGAATGCTTTACACTGCAGGCAATTTCTGAGCTCCACAGCAAAGAAATCTACATGTCGCTAACTCAGAAATATCCTTTGGACTGATAATTTAAAAGGGATAAACTTTTAAAGAATAATTTCTCTGAATTTCTGTGTCAAATACATCAGAGTTCAGCACTTATCTCTACAATATTTTTTTCTGAAAGCACTAATAGGATCAAACATCTCAGGACCATTTAAGCTTGAATGTGGATAAATTTATAACTAGGTAACTGCAATTATAGCTAAATTATTTAATAACTGTAATTAATTTTAATTAAAATAAATAATGCATTTAATTGCATCATTAAACTAATTCCTCAAAATAATTGTTTCCTCTCTTGCTACTACCGTACAGAAAATTCAGATATATCACTCTAAGTTGAGCTGTGTTGTTATCAGCCAACTGGTTCAAATCAGTGACAATTTTTCCTTTGATTTTTGACCTATCCTCACTTGAAACAAAAATTTAAGTAACATTTAGTAATATCCTCAGAAGTACCTAAACGATTCAGAAGAGTCTTACTGAAATCAAGATTTCAGCCAAGTTACTCAAGATCTTCTGAAAATGTGACTGCAACTACACGCACAAGTTTCAAAACCGAAAGCATAACACAAAATCCGACTGCAAATCTGATCAATGGCTAAATTGACAAGGCCGACCTTATCCTTTTACTAAGATTTAATTCTTATTTGGTATCCTGACACCTTGGAAGTATTTAATATTTATACCTTACTCATTCAAAACTAACCCACATTTCCAGACTGTCAATAGCAGCCAAAACCCTAGACTGAGTACTAACATGGAAATAGATGCATATTGTCTCTGTTGATACAATAATCTTTTTAGAGTCTCCCTTACTCCTTATGGGTAGTTTTTGGAGGAAAAAATGTTTTTATAGTGTACTTGGTGTTGGACAAGGGTGGGCCACTATTACACAATACTGAGGAGCATTAACTCAGTCAAAGTTAAATGCACACACACACGCGTGCACAAAATTTAATTTTCACGGTGTTAAAAAATACATGGAGAAAATATGAATAAGGAGGAATTTCATATTCACGTGGAAATATGCAACTGAAAAGTTGTGAATAATCATGTAGGCATACATTTCTTCACTAAGGACCAGGAAAACTGTAAGAAACCACCCAGCCTAGAAGATTCAATTGACATACATGCTATCATGCCTACTCTTCCCTTTATCTAAGATACACAGACCTACTGATCCAACCATGCTCTAAGGGCTGGCCAAATCCTTGTGGGAGAGAGCTGAGAAGTGGTGGGATCTCCTTTTATGACCCATGAGTATCATGACTTGGCCAGGTAAGCTTAGACTGAATGCAAAAGCCACCACCAAACATCAGCGTCTTGCTCCTCATCCACTCTGAGTGCCCCACACATGCAAAACAACTCCTACCAACACACTGTTCCCACTAAGGTTCTCAGAGTGCTTATACTAAATATGTGGCTTTATTTTTTTACTGTACCTTGTCACGTTGAAGCTGAACAAGCTTCTCTGCAACCTTCTGTGGAGTGAGAATTGCAGGGTGGCAAAAATAGCTACAGCTGTACTACAGCTCCTAATGGCACACCACTGGTTTTCATGGCCCGGCCATCAGAGCCAGGGAAAGGCAATTCTGACTTCTGGAAATCAAACAGGACATTACTGTAGACCACAAACACTAAACCACCACAGCATTTACGACTAATTAAATGCTCCTATTTTGTTCAGCACAGCAGGCTTGCAGCACATGGGTGGGTAAGTGGCTCTTCTCAGCATGCATTGGCTACAAGATACATTTGAAAACCAAATTTTAATTAAAATGTGCATTTCTCAGCTGCTGAAGGGGAAAGAAGGTAACGAGGGATGTAAAAGGCTTTAAACCATCTTCCAGCTCAATTTAAATGCCATTTAAAAACTAAAATTAACTTTATAGCCATGGACATACTAGAATTTGTGTGTATTGCATGCCTTCAGTTACAGAGAATTCCAGGTTTTTGAAGCAAATAACTAGATCAGAAAGACTACTACAAAAGCAGAACGATCTACGACATGTACTTCATTCATTTAGCAGAAGCCTAAGTTATCAGGTATCTCTGCATCCCTATGAAACGCTGACCATCCTTCAGACTAACCTCAGACCCATTTTGTGGCATATCTTTGGAAGGATCCTATCTCAGTGCTGTTTTGCTGGAAAACTGGGAGTGGCATTTTTCAGCAGACTGCCATGCTGTCGATTACTAAAGGGGCAGATTTTGAAGCAGAAAGGGATGTGGGGCTTCTTATGGCATGAGGTTTTTCTCAGTGCAGCTGCCTCTGAGACTGTGAAACTGCCTATGTCTCCAAGACTAAAAACAACGAAAAACAGATCTCATAGATGAAGGCCCT
Source organism: Sclerurus mexicanus (assembly GCA_013396755.1). Taxonomy (NCBI): domain Eukaryota; kingdom Metazoa; phylum Chordata; class Aves; order Passeriformes; family Furnariidae; genus Sclerurus; species Sclerurus mexicanus. Next base: position 179,250 of record VWZF01003183.1, read on the forward strand.
GACTGCATGACCCCAGACAAGTTGCTTGGGGCCAGATTCCAATCCAAGTTACACTGCTCTGGGTCACTGGCCTAATTGCTCCACTGCTCTTCATCTAACAGTGTAACTGAGGCAAAGCATTGCCTTTAATTTTCTACTACCTTTAATATTAACTGTATATTAGAGAAGGCCGTAACTATATATTAGAGTGGCCTTTCATGATTTGTGCTTTCACATGTCACTGGACAAAAGAGAGAAACAAACACTTCCATTTCTGTTTATTACTATGAACCTCACTCTCACAGTGGTTTACCTCATTCTGCCTCGGCTGGCAGCAACGTGTGCCATTTATTGCAGCTGTGCCTTAATCACAACCAAAAATGTGTTCTCCGAGTCAAGTCATGTGAGTTCAAACCTAGCAAGAAGAGGCAGCCCTGCATTCACATAAGCTTCAATGTGACCTGCCAGCTTGCCTGAAAACTGCAACTGCCTTGATCACACAAGGAATTTTTCATTTAAAGCCCTCCTCCTTTCAACAAAGGGAAGCCCAGACAGAGAGGCAAAACTCGTCGCTTGAAGGGCAGCAAAGAGAATTCAAGGCTGGGGAACAGAGTTTCTCTTTCCTTGAGAAAGTAGGGTGTCAGCATGAGTGGGCTTTTGTAACTCACTGCATACCCGGCAGTCTGCAGCGTGAATGAGCATTCCTCTCCTTCAGCACACTGGTAATTGCTGCGTGCTTTTCACACAGATCTCTTGTAAGGAATGGGATTTCGCCCAGGTTTACACCACTTTGTGCTTATTAACTGTGATTTGAAACGTATTACATAATCGCAATAGTTCAGGAAATTCTACTTTGTAACTTGTACTTTCCTTTTTTTTAATTGTTTCAGATTTAAATTGTGTGCAGGATTCTCTCAGGCCCTGACAAATAAAGGATATAGAGGGGTTGAGAGCCTTTTTTGGCTGGAGTTGTTCTCTTTTGTTTCATTTTAGCTGGTTTCCTTGGGCAGCCAAACATTGTCAAGGTCTTCAGATGCAGGTCTGCCACTGGTTGACTTACTAACTTTTGAACCTCTCAGAAGAGCAGAGAGCTCAGAGATAACTTAGGTTGCTGCCAGTTTCATTGAGGTAGGCAAGCATGCACAAATGAGACGGGATCCTGTTAAATACTCCCTCATCAAGAGGAAGGCTACAACGAGTACAAGGTTTTCCCAGTTACTAAAATGTAAAAATGACACAGTTACAAATACTGTAGTCAACAGAAATCTTTCAGCAGTTTTCACCATGCTGGAATTCACCCCTCACTCAGACATGGTACAGCACATAGACTATGGAGGGCTATTAAAAGTCTTGACTTGTTCCTGTGCTGATGGCATTTGTGACACATCTCTCATGTAGGTTATCTAATGAAGACTGTCTCATGAGGAGGAGAAAATTCAAAGAGAAGTTTTGATGTAATTCAGTTAAAAGAAACTTCACAGTACTCAATAATTCCAGAATTATTATTTTTAAAAAGCACAGCTCAGTTGGATACTTTCAATAGTTTCCATTACAAATTTTTCTGTAGTCTTATCATGTAGGCAATCAAATGGCCATTGGATTGCAACAGGTGACCAGTCATGATCGCGGCAAGACAAAAAGTGATTAGCTATAGAGGAATAGCTGCACAACCTTCTACAAATTCACTATGCCAAACAAGTCCCCTTGAGCATGTTACTTAAAAAGAATTCATATTTAGATTAGGTTTTCATCTTCTGGATTTAGAGCATTTAACTGGATTTCAAAGAACGCTTTCCAGTTCCCTGTCCCTACTCTATGAGCTACTCTAACAAGTGTACTAAGATACACTGAAGGATTTGGGTTCACTGTGTGGCTCCCACCTCAAGCACTGCACACTTGCACACTGGCACCAGGGCTGGCAGCCCCACTGGCCAGCTGAGGGGTTTCCCTGATGGTTTGCTTAAGGAAGCAACCCAGAAAACAGCTGAGCATTACACAGTATACAAAAATAGGAGAAGGAGAATCACTATTTTAGGGCTGTCTTCCCTGCACTTGTACAGCTATGAGAAAGCACACAGTACTGGACATATTCCTACCACAGAGGTCATGCCGGGGCATCTGGCTACCTGATGTGTCACAAAACCTGGAATTAAACTCTCACGCTCTAGAAAGGCTGCTCTACTCAGATTCCTGTACATTAGATATGATTTAGTAACTCTATGCTACCTAAACAAAGCGAAGTAAAGAAGCAACAGATTCAATGGGCTGAGGTTCCAATCATGGTACAAAGCAGTTCACAGATAGAGGAAACAAAGGAATGTGCCTGCAGTTTCAGGTGCCTCCATCTAGGAGGGAAGAGAAAGTAACCTCTACACATGGGCAGAGGGGATACAATCACAATAAATGGCATGTGAAGTCTTACTGCTCAAATCTGTCCTTCCATGAAGGGTAAGGTGGTGGCTGCGTCATCAGAGCACAGGTAACACTGGCTAAAATTCCAGTATGTTCCACACGAGAGGGACAAAACTTCGCTGTGATCTAATGGATTTAGTGAGAAGATGGGATTTTTAGTTCCTCTGATTAGAGATATGTCTTGAAATTACACTGAAAGTGTAAAGGCTAGAAATTCATCAGAAGCCACATGTTTACTTCCCAACATTTAAATTACTAGCATAAATTTCATCATAAAAGTGGAAGTGCATAATACTTCTGTCATCAGATGGACCTTAGTAGCACCAAAATACAATCTGCTGCACGCCTTGTTCTTAATTTGATCCCGTCCTTTATATAAACTCACATATAATTTCCCTTCACATAAATTAGATTAAAAAGAGCAACGACACAGCATGAATCACTCCATGGATACTTGTATACTAGTACTTACAGCTGGCCAGGATTTAAAGAGCCTTTTAACATCTTTTTATCCTGCTCATTTTGAACTCCAAATGCCTTCAACTATGAGTACACATAGAAATGAACAGTAAAAAATCGGCCAGGATAATCTTTTGAAAATGTTATTTCTAACCCAAAACTAAAGACAGATTAAATCCAGCAAAACTGCAACTTAGAGAGAAAAATTCCAAACTCCTTATCTGTATGAAATGAGATAGAACACAGACGCCAAAAGCTAGGAAAATACAGTTGTTGTACGATCTCAATCATGCCCCGTTATGAATGCAAATTGGTTTCTACACAATGTCTTACTGAAGCCAGTGGAACAGCTCAAGGAGGAAATTTATGGGATGCTTCTGAGGATTGCAAACTGAAGAATTCTCCCAACAACAGCGCATGAATATAGAAAGCTTAGCACGGGAATTCTTCAAACTGTGCTTCTCCTAGAGCTGCCAGCTGTGTCTGACTTTCTCCAGCACGGGGGAAATATGCTCCAGACACCACTCCACACTTGGGACTAAGTAAGAGGGCCAACTCTGATAATACTTTCTGTTGCTCTGCAGGAATGAAAGAACACCACCAAACTAGTTTTAAGGTTTCCCTTTTCTGGCAGCAGCAAGAACTGTCAATGCTCTGAGAAACTGCTGTAGATTACAAAAACAGTACAGCTAATCGTTGCTTTTGAAAACATCCATGCGAAACACCTTGCTCATTCAAGCGTAAATACAACAAGAACACTGAAAACAATAAAATAAAACTGACTAATGATTCAACTACAAATATCACCGTGAAAACTGATCTAGTTACAAACATACCAACTCGGAATATTCTGTAATTTCTGTAACTACAGTGAATTCTAACCAAACCTTCTGTGCTGAAGGAAATATTTTCAAGGTCGAATAAAGGATGCTCCCCCGTATGACAAAACCACAGGAAGTGATCCTGGAGTAGAGCTTCCCTTAATTCCAATGCCATAAACATTGTATTTGTTCATACCTTCCTATAGCAGTGACATATTTTATGTACAGATCATGTATTGGAAACGTTAGTACTAATTTTTCAGACATGTTTGCAAATTTTTGGAAAAAGTAGCCTGCAAGTGAAATGCTTAAAACTTCTGTCAAAAGAGAACAGAAGACACAGTGTATGACTGAGGGCTGTGCTCAGCCAGAATTAAATATAGCCTTCCAGGTCACAAAAAGCACGAAAGGCCATGCATGCTCGCAGCTCGGAAGGTGCACCTACTGTACCGAGCGGGTTGAGAAAAACAAACCCGGACTGCCAAACCCAGAGTCTTTTTTCATCTTTAAAAGGACTACCTCAGCCGCACAAAGGGAACTGAAAACTGCCTTATTCGGAAAAGCTGGGGCTCCAAACCTGTCATTTAGAGGCCACGAATGATAAAAGGTGGACAGAATTACAAGGAATGGGTAACAGAGGAGCTCTTTCTAGATTTTGGGGGGAAAACATGGAAAACTAATGAAGCAGAGAGGTCCCAGAACGAAAAGTCAAGCTCAGGAAGACAGGTTTCAGCAAGTCTTTGGAGACACAACAACGCCTGACTGGAACCCATTCCAAAATGAACGATGAAATACTAGAGAACGCTAAATAAGAATGTGACAGAGTCTCTCCTTGACACAACTTACATGACAAAAGGAATATGGTGGTGGCTCTAGAAGCCATGGTCATGGGTCCAGGACCCTCACTGGAAAGCTGCTGTAAAAGCTGAAGTGGCCTTCTGGACATACTCTGCTCTAGATTCGGCAGGCATGTCTGCAGGGGAAACGTGCAGATGTGAGCTCAGAGCACTGCTTACTAGAGGTGGTAGAGCCACCAGCTCAGTAGGCTGAGAAAGAATTTGTTAGTAAAACAGAAAAGTCTAGTTTAAGATGGAAGATGAATGAGTAAAGAGGATAGTAATGGCTTAACTCTTCCTAAATAAAAACAACATAAAAATAAAATGCAAAAAAAAGCTTTTGTCTTTGAGATTTGCATAAGATATATGAAATTTTAAGTCAGGGGTTGGCTTGGCATTCCTGCTTCTCAAGTGCTGGGGGTAGAATTGCTCTTCTCTAAATGACTCCTCTTGCCATTTTACTTATAAAGAACTATTGATCTGCAGGGCTGAACAACAGCTGGCAGAGGTGAGACTGACATATAGCAAAACAGGTAAGGAGTTCAGGTGCCCACTGGGTTACCATAGAGCCTGTGGCTAGTTCCAGGCTATCTAAGTGTCTTTATGAACAATCTGTAAAGAGAGATCACATTTATGTATTGCAGACAACATTAAAAGAGAAGGAGCTGCAAGAGAAGCATAGGCAGGAAGTGGCAAAATGGATTCTGTTACAGAATAGATAAAAGAATGCATCTGGGAACTAAATCTGAAACAAACACAAAGAAGAAAGGACATACATAAGAGATGGTGATGATTAAAGTGCTTTAATTAAAACAATAAGTAGAAATTAACTACAAAACCTACATCATATATTTGAGTTTCAACCTAGCAGTAACAGCACTGGGAGAGAATGGTGCTTCTGTAGGTGAATGCGGCATAATTACCCATCAAACACTTGATCTGATTTATAAAGGATCTAGTAGAGTTTCAGTGAAAAACTATTGAATGAAAAGGGGCACAAATAGAATACCAGGCAGGATTTAAATAGCTGATAATATATAACTTGGTCACTGCCAGACAAAATAGCTCATAGTCAATTATGCGGATTTGAGCGTCATAAAGCTCTAAAAGAAGATGAGAAGGAAGGATAGAAAATAACTCTAAGAATTAATGAATACAGAGGAAGAATGTGGATTACTACTTTTCTTGACACTGGGATGTTGAAAAACCAGTTTCCAGCAAAGCCTTCCTAGTTAGTGACATCATTGTTTATGACATAAAACAGGACAGGATAAAATACTTGCAATGGTGAGCTGAAGTGAAAGACAGAGGCAAATCACTGGTTTTCTTCTCTTTCACAGTTCTAAAGATCTTTTATGGAAGCCTTATTGCTTGGCTCCATTTAGTATTTTTCTATGTTCTAACAGTAAGGAATATCACATATGAAAACTTAGTCTCTGGCAAGAATGTAAATCTAACACCATAAGTATTTTTCTTTGCAACAAGAGAGCTTTTGAAGCAACACAACAGAGTTTAGCTCCTACCTGAGGTAGCATTATTGCTTGTCACAAAAAATTCAACCAAACAAAAAACCCCAATCATCGCTCTTTTCAAGTTCTGCCAAGTCAGACATAATTTTATGGAAGAAATAGATTTCTTAGTTGACCATTCCACCATTTTAAACCCTAGAAAAGTGATACAGTTGGCATTTTGAAGAGACTGAAGTTAAATCTCCAAAGTTGCAGTTGGGGACTAAAAACAACAGTAAATATAACTCTGAATTTTTTTGTCCTAACAAAATATCACAGATACAAGCATCTCTCCATTATGCTGGATAGGAAAATATGAATTTTATATTCCTGTGCTCAGAAGTCTCTTTTTTAAAAAAAAAAAACAAAAACAACAACAACTATGCAAAAACAACTGCTCAGGACACTAAGAATTACTGTGAAATTTGGATCTCTCAGTGGTCCTTCATGTGGGAGTCTACCTAGACATTCAATTTTCCCCATTGCTCAGACACACATGATAACATTTCAGAAACAGCAGTGATACGGCTCCATAATGCCAAAAATGGGATTTGAACAATGCATCCAGAGACTGGATGATGCCATTTCATCCCTTCTGTTTGAAAGGCAAATGTGTACACAATATGGCCATGAAAACCCCAATTAATGAACTCTAGAAAAATCTTTCTGAATGCTCCAATAAATCCAGCATAATAATAAACTTTTGAAATAAATTAGAAAACATGAGACATGCTTAAATACCATGGAAAGCCAAAGATGTAAGTTGTTTACATAAACCAGAAATGACATCTTAGTTTGTATGATGTAATGATTTTATACAAACTTGTCAGACTAAACAGTTTTGATGGTGCCAAGTATTTGGAAGGTGATGAAATTGATTGAAATTGGCCAAGACACCAATTCCAGCTCTGATCCTGATGCCCAAATGCTATCTTCAAATACATGATGTGAAGACAGAAACCTTTAAAAGCACTTTAGAGAGACTGTATAATTCAAGCCATCAACAGCTAGAAATACCAGAATGAAGCAGTCTTGAATAACCTTAAATTGGACACTTTGTTCAGATTATGATATAGTCTTTAACTGCATGATTACATACTAATTTTTCCACATAAATCCAGACTCGCTCAGCATACATAATGAATAGTGCGTACATAATGAACTATTTTTCTTGTAACAGCTATTTGCTGTTGTTCAGTGTGTAGTCCCAGGACTTATTTGCAACACATTATTCATACTCTGCTCTGAAGACAAAATTACGAATTTCACCATGGGTTTTTTCCATGCACCTCATGGGTTTTCCAGCCTACTACAGTGTCTGGCTGCTTAACAAATATTCATCAGTTTATTTTGAAAACACCTCTGTAAGGGGAGGCAGTAAGACTGCCTCCATTTTACATAGCAAAAACTGATGCACAGAGAAGTTAAAATAACTTGCAGGGCCTATTTAAGGTGGTTAACTAAATGCTCTTCTCGAAGCATTTAGTACTGTGCTTTGCATTTTCAAAGTCTGCTCCCACTGAAGCCAGCAGCAAGTGTTGACTCTCAGTGCTCCTGGAGCCCTGATACCCTGGGACCATTCTTTGCTGGAAAACGAACAAGGAGAATTTGATGTCCTGACCTTTCCCTGGCAGTCACACCATAACATGGCCTCTTCTGTCCTGTCCCTTGAACTTGTTCCTGTCCCACTCCTTCTACTGCTCCCCAGTCACACTTCAAAAGCCCTGTTCTTCATTGCTAATGCTGTCCTTTCAGCCCCACTCTCTTTGCTCAGCAAATCCTACTTCCATTCTTTACTCCTCAGCTCTGTGGACCAAACTGTCCACTTTCCCCCTCTGCATTCTCATACTTTTTGTCTCTTCTTTGCACACAGGTCTCCAGGTTTACTCTTCACAGGTTCCCAATTCTCATTTTTCAAATTAATATAACCTAGGTGAACACCCTCTCACCTCCCCCCCAGTTTTACTTCCCTAAGCACGCTGCCTGAATTCGGATTGCCTCCTTGCTCATTCATCTTCTTTTCCTGCTCTCATTCAGGGTTATTTTGCCCACTTTCACCTTCCCATTTAATCTGATCCCCATCTTATAAACCTTTCCTGTTCTTCCACCCTTGACCAGCCACTGTCTCAGTCTATCAGCCCCTTTGGGTCCAGTTTTCTTGCCCCACTCCCTAGTCCGTGTCTCCCAAATTCCAACATCCTCTTTGAAAGACTGTTTCTCTGCTCTTCTCCTTTCTGCATTTTGACAGGTGTTTTCTGCTTTCCACCTGTCTGTTCGCACTGCAGGAGCAGGGGCAGTGGGTGACAGCGTCCCTGCTCCCTCCTCGGCAACCAAAGCGCATCATCTGTAGGGGGAGCACAGCACAACCACAACGTGGAGCTTCAGGAAGTTCAGCTGCTGACATCTAAGGCTATTCTACCAAGCCTGTGAAAAGCACAGGTTTTTTTCCAAGGCTTATGATTTTCTCACGCTAGCTGTTTTTTCATAGAAGTGGCCTGCTCGTGACACAAAGGGCATCCATCCATCTAGTAAAGGTTTAATCCCTAGGTAGGGCTAATACAAATTTTATAAAAAAGGTCACTAAATTTTCAGCACAGATTAAACATTAATTCCTAGCCTAAGTTTACAGAAATACAGCTACATTGTTCAAATATGGCAAAGGAAAATAACAAATGTTACGCTTTTTCCTATACGTGAAGCGAGTTCAGAAGAGTTCTAAGAAACTACATGTTAGACTGTGCAACAGACTAATACTGAGCTGTGCTATTGGAGGCACCAAAAAGAATAAGAATAATGCAAGATACATTTGTAAATAAGAGAGGATACTGAGAATAAGAGCTTATAATATTTATAATATTGCACTCACTTTAAAACAAATCTTATCAGGAGCTTTTATCTAAAAAGAAAAATATCCAAAATGCATCCATTTGTAATCTTTTATTTAACATTTGTAAGTTTTTAAATGGTCTTGATTCATTAAGAGAGACGCTTGCAAGAACAACACTGAAAAAAATCTAAAAATAGACAAACTGTTGTGATATTAATTGCTCACTCCAGTTCCTGCATTTGTGGCTCTTGCATATACCTCTATGAGGGGAATAACCCAGTTTTCTGAATACAAAATACTGATTCTCTCATCTTGGAAAACAAGAATAATATTTTGCTATGTACATGAAATTTCCATTATTGCTTATGTTTATACTGCAGCATTGCTTGCAATTCCAAACTAAGTGTGCTGCAGAATTTTTCATAGTTGGATGTGCAATGCTACAATTTCACTCGTTGCCTTTACAGTTACTACAGCTTAAACAGCAAGTATTTCTTCAGAATATGAAAATCTAGCATATTTTAAATTCACTATGGATAATACGTTGACATTCATCACAAAACTTTGGCATCACCGCGGTTCATCAATCACCTTAAGACCTTCGTCTTTTACAACAAAGATACCCTAAAATAAATTGCAAATGTTCATAGTTTAAGCATACCCACGTACACAACCAAGGATCTAAATGTATTTTGTATACATTTGTACGCTTATCTAGAAGGATTAATGCCTCAACCTTTCCTTCCTTGTTCCTGTGTTCCCATTAAAACAAGCTCTTTGATACCCAAGTGCCACCTGTAGGAAACCCTGAGGTGCTCTCAGGTGCAGCCGTGTGCCAGTTGAGGCGCTGACTGAGCCACCTCGGCCACCCCCAAGGCAGGTGCCTCCCTCGGAAACTCGCCCAAGCACTGAGGAAGCACTGACTCTGTGGGATGGAGGATTGCTTCGTGAGGGGTAGTTTGCAAAGACACCTCTACGCAAAAGTTATTGTTTTCCACTGAAGCCTAATCAAAAAGACACTGAAATTAAAAATACTGTGTTTTTTCCATTTGCTTGGCTGTGTTATATTATTCCATAGAAATCAAGCTGTCCTTAATCATAGTATGTTGAACCAAATAGAGTCTGCCATGATTAACATGGAGTACTTCACTACAATTACTTAGGGTACGCAAATATGAAGGATTGCATAATTTATCTGTTTTCATTTATCTCTAGTATTCATAAAAAGAAATACGTGAAAAAGTGTTTTAACAAAAGAACAGTCTAACCTCCACTACTATAAACATAGTCCAGTTTCCTGTGGCAGTGGGTTAGGCATGAGAGGATGGAAGTGCATATTATATCTTAATTCAAACATTAAAACAAAATAAAAATCAAAGAAATCTAATGTAGCTCTAAAAATACTAACCAAGACTTTTCAGTACCTTGTCATTTTCTTTAAAATTTCAAGAAAAATAAAGAGCTTTCAAAAATTCAGTTTTTTAAACCTTAAGTCTGCCTAGGTCAAAAAAAAGTGAAGTATTTGATCATAATTTGTAAAAAGTAACAGAGAAAACTGGTCTGACTCCTTCTATAACCATCACCTTCAACAGTTATGCTCCAAAAACACACTCACGACAAGGAAATAGTTTCATGAATTCAATTGTACCAGTCATTGATACAGTATCTCCCTTCCTTGATGCATTTACCAGGTAACAAATTCCACACCCAAAGCACATTTTGCATCTATAAAACTACAAGTTATTTTTAATAATTCGATGTGAAATGACAGAATAGGAATCACACAAATTATACGCCACTCCACAAGAAAATATAGCCCCATTGTTTGACAGCCAGTGACTCTCGTTTTGTCAGTCATAGTTGTGTACAAACGACATGACTGTTGTACCCCAGCCGGCCGTCAGTGTTGCTTCGAGCACGTACACTTGTTTTGGCTGTCCCTCAGCACCGCCTGACATTTATCTGCTTGCTTCGACACACACACCCTTTCATACCAGCGCCTGTAACTCTAAAACAGAACTACACCTGTTCGACGGTCTAGCTGTGCCCGCCGGGGCACGGGCGGACGGACAGACGGACACACTGCCGCTGTCCCCGGGGCACTGCGGTCTCCCGCGGCTGTGCGGGCGCCAGTCGCGGCGCGGCGGGGAAGGCGACACGAAAGGCGACAGGGATGGCGGGCAGGGACGGCGACGAGGAAGGGAAGGCGGCGGGGCCCAGGGCTCGGAGGTTCTGTCCGCGGTGCTGAACCGCCTCCCTCTCGGTCTCCCCCCGAGCCCCAAGCCTCGCTCCGCTCGCCCCCTCACCGCTCGCACGAGCGACCGGCAACAAGTCTGGCCGCTCGCCCACGCCAGCCAGCGCATCCCCCCGTGTGTGTCAGGCTCGGGAACTGCCCAACAATACAGGGGAGTTTGGAGGCCACGGGCAACAAAACCCCACCGGGGCCACTAGCCCGTCCGCAGCGCGGGCTCTGGCTCTCCTCGCTGCCTCTGCCAGAACAAGCCCCAGCGTCCATTCCTGGCAGGGGCAGGGCTGTGCAGCAGGCTCGCCCGGGGTAATCGCACTGCAACGCCAGGCACGGCTCAGGGAGCGGCAGGTTTCCCTCCCTTCCCTCCAGCAAGGTGCAACCTTCTCTTTCTTCTTTTGTTCTCAATGGCAAAAGGGTGGCAACGACGGCGGCAGGGGTGGGGAGCAACTGCACCTACAAAATTCATGGGGGATAACAAAGGACCATACGCCGCGCGGATTAATTTGCATTAGCATCCATGAGGGCAGCAGCATCTTACGTCTGCGGGGATTAGCCGCGCCGAGCCCGGGCTTACCGTCCCTATCGCAGAGCTGAATCGCCTCCAGGCTCAGGTTCTTGATCACCTCCTCGCAGGGGCTCGTGGGGCTGCTCACGGCGTGCGCCAGGCGCGGAGCCTCCATCGCGCCCCTCGCCGCTGCCTGCTGTGCCTCGGCCGGGCGCTGGCGCTGGGGCTGGCGGGCTGTGCTTCCCGGCGCCGCCCGGCTCGGCTGGGAGCGCTCGGCGGAGGAGGAGGCGGGCGGGGAGCGGATTTGTCGCCGCAGCGAGCCGGGGAGGGGGCAGCAGCGAGGCGGGGGCCCGGCGCGCCCCGGCAGCCGCGTTTAAAGGGGCCGCGGCCGCAGCCTCGGAGCGGACCCTTCCCCCGCCGCTCCTTATGTAACAGCGGCTCTCCCGGGATGTCCAGCCCCGCCGGGCACCGACACTGCCGAAGGGCCGGTCTGGGCGCCACCCAGGTCACTGGTCTCCAGGTTACTCCAAAACCCGAGGAGAAACCCCCCCCAAACCCACCGTCACCGACTTCACCTGCCCTAAACACACAGCCCACCGCGACCGCTGTGCGCAATCACAGCCAACTGCAAGGGCTGCGGCGGCCACTCTGATCCTTCGATTATGCAAGAATTTGCAGGGAGAAATATTAGCTGGTTGTAGATTGATAAACCAAGAAGAGCTGGCAGGAGGTTATGGATGGCAGGAGGGGCACAGGAACGAGCCATTTCTGGCTACCTGCCAGCTACCACACACTTCCCACCTGCCCTTTTTGTGGGAAGGAAAAATAACCCGCACTGTACCGGTGCTATCTGTACCAAGCTTTGTTAGAAACTACTTATCAGTTCACAGTTTCAGGAACAAGAACGGGGCCAGAAAAGGAAAAATTGTGTATAAAGAGTAATAAAATAAATTAAACTTGTGTATCACTGCACCATCAGCAGGTGTGACAGCTCAGCTCCCTCCCACCACTGGCTCGACAAAGGAGAAGCCTCTTGGCCTCAGGAGCTGCAGGAGTGCAGCGCTTTCTCCAGGTCACACACTGACCACACATCACAACAAGCATTCCTGGCACCAATGTGGTGTTTTACTAAACCAAAATTGACCCCATTTGGCCATTGATCTTGAGACACCGGCAGCAGCTGCTTTGAGAAACAGTAGTTCATTGCACACAGGCCCCCAGACAAGCTTGAGGCTGTGATGTTTCTTGGTCAGCACTGCATGGCAGCAGGTCCTGCAAGGCCCTAGAGCTCCCATTGCCCTTTCTGCAGTCCCAAGACCACTCAGTCTCCACTGATCTGACACAACAGTAAGCTCCACACACAGCCAGATGTCTGTCACTCAGAGGTGGCTTTCCACTGGACTTTGGGATTATTCCATTCTTTATGATGGCTTCTAGGGACACTAATCTCAGGAAATGAGCTCTGATGTTACCTCTCACTCAGCCACTGCCAAGTGCTGCAGCCTGGGAACAAGGACTAGGTTTTAGGAGCCTATACTCCTCTGGCACCTTCAGAAACCTGCAGTACAACACGGGGAGAAAGTGCAATGCTGAGCACCCTTCCAGCACTGTCTACTCTTTACACACACACCTCCCCATGCTTTCTTGCTCATCTTTTATTTTTTCCTTCTCTTTGTCTCTCTGCTGTTTTTCAACACGACGGAAAATGTGTGTGGAGGGGTCAGGCAGAGGAGAAATGGAATGAGTGGGAAGGGAATCTAAAGGAAGAGAAAATAAGGAATAGAAAAGGAAGCGATAGCAGGGAGAGTATGAGTCAATGGGGAGGTGGGAAGGGAGAGAAATATATGAATGAATGCACAGACAGAATGAGGACAAATGTAGAATCAGAGACGAAAGAAATGAAAGTGGGTGAGACTACATTCATCAGGTTTTAATTTTGTCTCTGACAAGCATTAATTCCCTGCACAGAAGCAAAACCTTTCTCCTTGGTATTGCAACTGTTCTTAGCACACAGTCATCTCCTACGTAAGACTGGAAAATTTCTTTCTCTGAAGATAGTGTATTTAGTCTCTCAGCCTTATGTTCCACATTCATTCCTTTCCACAATGTGGCAGACACTTCAGCAGCTCACACAATCTTGTTACTTCTTTGCTATAACATTATATAAAGTCCATTTGAAACAGACCTTGTTCTTGAATACTGAGAGAATTCCCATTTTATTCTCTCTGCCTCTATTTTATACACCTTTCTCTCCTCTACTTCTTATTCTATGCAACTGAAATCAGGTTTTTAAGAATGGATGGATTTTGCATAGCACTTTGAAAGCAGACAGCTTTGGGGGTGTGTTCCCATTCCTCAAAGGCCTCTCATTTCTCAGCTGCCTTGTAGCAATAACCCCTGGCTGAGCTGTATCTGTTTCTCTCCCCACACCATTGTGCCATTTTATTTTTTTTTTTTAAGAAAAGACTGGTTAAATCTCCAAACACTGGCAGAGTGTAAGAGTAGAGAGAGAGACCTTTTCCTCAGCTTCGCTTTTCTAAACCTGGACCTGCCTGAGACAGCATTTTGCAGAGTCACACTTCAGACTTCATGCTTTCTTCAGCCTTTCACTACTATCATCACCTGGGCTAGGGATCAACATTTTTTAAAGCTCAAATTACTCCCAAATGAGATTCCATGCAATCACTTGGCAATGAATTTAGTCATTAAGCACTTCAATCTCAAAGCACACAATACTCCCATGGTATTTTTCTTACCTGAAAGAACTGTACTCTGCTTGTCTTAACAAGAAATAGCACTGTCTGAGGCACAAGTTATCTTTGTGCTAAAGGATGACAGAGTCTCAGCACATAATCAGGAAGTTTATTCTGTGACAGATTATGCCTGACAGTGTTTAGCAAAAAATGTCACATAGCACAAATATGGGTCAACATTATGTAATGGAAAGTCTGGCTGTGGGAGCACAACATTAGAGACAGCAGAGGGTCATGTGTTTAGAACTGCAAAAGCTTGCAGAGAATTTGCCATAACAGCAACCTTTCACACTTTCAACATTAAGATAAACAGAATATTACTGACTTCTGTACTTCAACAACAGTGTGTCTGTCACAGCAACCTCACACAAGGAGGGAGAAGCAACATTTTCTAGCGTGATACACGTACCAGGAAATGTGAGCTGTGACCCACATCTCTTGCCTGGCTAAGTTCAACAATCTCAGCTCTCATGCCTTAGGCCTGGCATTCACAGGGCACCAGGTAGGTCACCAAGAACTACTGCAGGGCTACCACTCTACAGCAGAGAGGCTGCCAGCCAGCAGGACAGGGGTGTGACTTCTTTCCTAAAAGCCACAACCTCATTCAAGCCAAATAAACAAGAGGAAAAGGTGCTGTGTGATCCTTTCCTCCCCATAAAGAAAACTCCACACACTATTACAAAGTTCTGTCCCACCTGTGTTTCACTCCGTTTTGGGAAAACTGCTCCATGGAGCACAGCACAGAGCTGGGCAACGCCATTCTTACTATTTGAAAATGCTTTTGTATTTCATTGTAGCAGGTTTTTATCTACGAGTTAGAAAAGAACCCTCCTTTCTCAGACTTCAGCAAGACTGAGAGTTCCAGCTCTTCCTTCCCACTTGGGAATTAAAAAAGACTTGTGTTATTGCTCAGTGGACTGTACAAGCAGAAAGCAAAAAGGCTACAGACATGGTTTTCAGGAAAGAAAAACACGGAAGGAAATAAAACCAGCCATTTTTTCTCTATTACTTTGTCACTTTTGAGGAGAAAAGCAAAATATTAAGGGACAGATAAATAGAAGCATCAAAACCAGTATTGAGCATTTTGGGTCAGTCGTAAAAGGCACATTGACTAAGCTTAGCAAATCGCCCCTGAACTTCCATGGAAATAAATTCTTTACGATTTTGCAGTCATTCTTTGTCTTTAACAGACATGTCAAGTGTTTCAAGTGTGCAAAGGCACATACTTGAAAAGGATCGTGTGCAAAATATTCTTGAAATACCATAGGACTGGAGTAAGATCCACACACTGGTGACAGAAAGACAAAAAAAAAAAAAGACTGAAGACCCTAAGTGAAAGCTGTGACTCTGTGACACAGCTTCCTGCGCTGAGACAGACATTGAGGTATGACAACTTAGAGCACTCGCCACAATAACTCACTGGGAATCTCTCTGTCTCCTCAAATGCTCAAACAAGGAGGATGATGGCACAGGTCCTCCTTTCTTTCTCTAGGAAAATCCAAGGCAGAGCAGCAGAGTTCATCCTCTAGCTCTGGACCAAGTGTGTCTCCCTCTTTCTCCCACTCTCTGCAAAGGTAATAACTGCAGCCAGGCACCCTGACACCAAGTACAGCAGGGAGGCTGCAGTTCTCTTGGAAAGGACTGTGTCTGCTCTTTGCTGCTTTGGTGTTGCTGGAGATGCTGGGAAGCCCTTGCTATTTCTGGGAGCTCTCCAGTAGTTCATATGTCTCAAAATGTCTCTCCTTCCCTTTTAGGAAGGCTTAATTTCAGCAATTGCATTCAGCTCATGCATTCGGGCTTTTCTTGCAAGGCCATAAAGCACAGTTTAAAACATCAAAGACACAATTCTGAGGTAATCCTGTAACTTCTGGTGCCAGGGAACCTACTCATGAATCTGTAGTTTCTTGTATAGTATGATAGGAAAATGGCTTCAGTGTGGGGAAAAGATAGTCTACTAGTCAGCTAAGAAGACAGTCAGCCTGTGAAAAAGCCAACCCAGGGTACATGAGATAGAGATGCACTAAAGCACAAGTAGCACAAACAGGGTAGCCAAAGCCTGACTCTTTGCCACATGTCCCCATACCAGAATTAGAGGGTGTCAATTGCAGTTAATAGCAACCAGCTTCAAAACAAACAAAAGGAGATGGTACTTTATACAATTGATATTAGAGTTGTAAGACCAAAGGACATTGTCAATGCTAGGAGTTTTCATTACCTCAAGGAGAGGCTGAAAGAGTTCATGGAAAAGAAGTCCTTTAGTCACTAAACCCACAAGTGACTCAGGTTCTCTAAGCTGAAAATTATTAGAGTGCAGGGAAGAGTTACTGAAGACTGTTATATGTGCTTGTCATGCTCTTCATCTTCTGCAAACATTTATTTTCTGCCACTGCTAAAGAGACTTCACTGGGCTGGGTAAGTCCTTGTTCTGACCCAGGACAGCCACAAAAATGCTCTGATATCTGAACCTTCATTCCTTACCACCCACCACCACGCTGTCCTCGTTCACAACAAACACTTCAGAGTATGGAGCCCACCCACTGTATCAGCTGGGTGTGCAAATGTCAACCCAATCTAAGCGACGTAAAAAATTCAACAGAAATGTTCCTCTCAGACAAACAGAAACATACCAAGCAAATGATAATTTGATTAATGCTACTGATGGTGCTGCTTTCTGAATTTCAGTTTTCTGATCAGCTTTATAGAGTCTGAATAAGCATCTAAGAAAGATTCTTTCATAGACAAAACAAAGGTATTTGTAGCTTCATAAAATTTATTTGTTGCCTAATGGGCACAGAGTACTGTTAATGCTTAGCATTATCACTTATTAATTTGCTTTTAAGTTTAGCCTCACTTTATTAGATCCAGAGTAACCATACAGAACAACTAGAACCTTCTGTATTTCCTCTCTCCTCTGTGCTGTTAATCATTCTTCCTACTTTTGTAACCATTTTCACATTTAATTAGTGCTTTATCCTCCAGATATTGGACCATATCTTGACCTTTAAAGGATCCCACTGTCTGCTTATCCTTGACAATGCTGACTGCTATCCAGATTTACTTTCTGTCTACAGTTCAGTGGCCAGCCTTTGATATCTTTAAGTGAATTTTAGTCCCAGCTGACTTGTTTCGGCAATTTCCTTAAGATATTATGTGGCACAGCATCAAATGCCTTTGTAAAGTCTTGATGCTGTTCTGTACTCAACTAATCTTCTGGCTTCATCATAAAAGATGTGGAGGGATAAACACTCTAATTGGTCTGGCTTGGTTTACTGCAGTACACCTGTGCCATAGCTGGATCTCATTACACTATTCACATCCATATGAATACATTTTCCCTTCTGCTTTACTGTTTATAGTATTTATTTCAATTTGGAGCCATGCCTATAAGACAATAGTTTCCATAGTTACTCTTAATTCAATTTTTAAAGACTTGTAGCATGCTGACACTATATTAGTCTCCTGATACTTCTTCAATTCTCTGTGGGGTTTTTTAGCAACTAGCTGTTCCATCAGTTCTTTAAATATCCAAGGGGACACCTCAGATGCATTTGTTCAAGTGAGGATATTTCATTATGTATTTCTTAGTTACTTTTCCCTAGCAGTTCATAATTACATCAATGATTTCTAAACCAAGCTTTTATTTAAAGTTTAATCGCCTTCCCAATAAACTTCATGGCAAAAGTCCAATTAGTTTTAGTGGGAATAAGAACTGGTCTCAAAATTTATCTCCTTGTTACAAATTAATTGCAATTAATATTTTCTTGGTCAAGTCATTTTGTGTTATTGTGCCTTTAGGACTTATAACACAGTCTTTTTATATTATCTTTAACCTCTTGGCAGCTGTTTCAGTGTATCCTCATGCCGTCCCTATTTTTCTCATGTGTACTAAACTTGGAATATAAAAGCCTGTTTTGGTGGCTCTCCAGTTTTCTTTTTGCAGTGCAGTTCATATTTTACTTTTACGTGCTTAAGTAGCCCACAGTGACCCATTCTCTCTTCAGTGTTTCCCATTTTCATTGGAACAAGACACATTTCTGCTGGCTCTCCATTACAGTATCTTCTCATGTCCTCCCTACCGCCCTTCCTCTTTTCACAAAGTCTTTTGTGAAACTTTCTCAACTGATCTTATGAATGAGATTTTCCTTATAGGATGACATCAAAACTCTTCAAATAAGACAGCCAAGATGAAGTTATAGTTCATTAATAAAGTTAATGAAGAAAGTTTAAGTGACTAGTTCCTCAGTGGCATATACTGATCTTATTTTCCTATAACTATAGAGTTGTAAGTGTTTTGTATAGGCACAAAAGATGGGATCTAAGTTGATGTTACTGCTTTTGTACCGTCGTGATCTGAGGTGAGACAGGACAAGACACCATTTTCTTCTCCCCCACTGCTACCCTGAACACAGCTAATTAACTGCTCAGGAAACACAAGGAAAATCATGTTAAATAAATGAGAGAGGGAACACCAAGACATTTCCTGTCCTTGACTCAGAGCCTGGATGCATACTGAGACTAAGCTTAAATTTCACTCACTTGACTCATAGTCACTTACTACAAGCTCTTACACTGTCTTTCAGGTCTATGATTACTTAAATACATGTGGTGGGTTGACCCAGGCTGGATGCCAGGTGCCCACCAAAGTCACTCTGTCACTGCCTTTTCAGCTGGGCAGAGGAGAGAAAATATAACCAAAGACTTGTGGGTTGAGGTAAGGGCAGGAAGAGAGCACTCAGTAATGACTGTCACAGGCGAAACGGACCTGACTTAGTGATAGTAACTGAATTATTAACTGAATTCATTATCAACTAAAATCAGAGTAGGATAATGAGAAGTAAAACAAATCTTAAAAACACCTTCCCCTCACCACTCCTTCCTTCCTGGGCGCTTCCTCCTCCCCAACCACTGCCCCAGGGAGATGGGACTGGGGGTTATGGTCTGTTCATCACAAGTTGTTTCTGGTGCTGCTCAGAGAGAGGAGTCTTTCCCCTGCTCCAGTGTGAGTCCTTCCCACGGGCTACAGTTCTTTATGAACTGCTCCAGTGTGGGCCCCTTTCCATGGGGTGCATTCCCTCAGAAACAGCCTGCTCCAGCATGGATCCCCCAGGGAGTCACAAGTCCTGCCAGCAAACCTGCACCAGCATGGGCTCCTTTCTCCATGGGTCTGTGAGTCCCTCCCAGGAACTTGCTCTAGTGTGGGCTCCCCACAGATTCACACCCTCCTTTCAGGCATCCAGCTGCTCTGGCGTGGGGCTTCTCAGATGGGTTTGTGGGCTGCAGGGGCACAGCCTGCCTCCCCATGGGCTGCAGGGGAATCTGCTCTGGCATCTGGAGCACCTCCTCCCCCTCCTTCTCCACTGACCTTGGTGTCTGCAGGGTTCTTTCTCTCACATATCCTCACTCCTCTCTTCCCTGGCCACAATTCCTTCTGAGCAGTAACTTTTTTTTCCCTTCTTAAATACGTTATCACAGAGGTGTTTCCACCATGTCTGATTGGCCTGGCTTTGGCCAGCAGTGGGTCCGTCCTGGAGCCACCTGGCATTGGCTCTGTTGGACATGGGGGAAGCTTCTGGCAGCTTTTTAGAGAAGCCACCACTGTAGCCATCCAGAACCCGTCCCCCTGTCCTCCAGAACCCTGCCATGCAGACCCAATGCAATATGTGACCCACAGTTAGAATTTAAAAAGGAAATACATTAAAAACAGTAATTAGGAGCTGTGTTTTCCATGATTTTGGTCTGGTAGGAATCCATGTGCACTTAGCACCCATACACAGGTGGATTAGACAAAGGTATAGAAACAGATAATTGTGACCATTAGTTTATAGCACTGCTTCTTTAACAACATTCACAAGCATTTTAATCAAAGCATATTCTACTCAGAATTATGTCTTGCCACTGTTACTTGTGTTCTGAACATACTCCAGCCCTGCAGTATGTTATTTATTGACAATAGAGCAATCCTTACAAATTTCCAGTTGATGTACATACACAGTGCCCTGGAGAAGGAATTCTGGCATTCTCTGAGCCTTGAAAATCCTAGAACTGACTCCAAAGTCTGTTAGTGACTGATATGCTGCTCCTGCTTCTTAAACCAGGCTGCACAGGAGGATATTTGCAAAGGCCATCTTTAGCCTAAGGAGTTTATTTGCCTTAGGATCTTTCAATAGTCAGTAGAGAGTGAAAAAACCCCCTCATCTTTGTCTCAAAAGTAGCTCATTGTAGGTGCTTGGAGTTGCCCTAGAGGAAATGCTTTCTCTTGATTCTACAGGAAGCTGAGGGAGAAAAGCATTCTGAGGCTAAAATCAGCCTTTTTGAATGCCCCTTAAATTATTCTTATGTATGTTTTCAACAGCTATCTTTGATAACCTGCAATATATTCCGAAATGAGAAATGAGAAAGGCTAACAAGTACGGCAAAACTCTCTCCTGGATTAACACCAGCTCCTCAGCAACTTGTCCAAAGTTCGGGGCTCAACGTACACATGCTGACAGGGACAGTGCTGGCTGCAAGGCAGAACAAGCGGTCATTTATCCACGCACAGCTGTTGCCTAATGACAGAGGTCTGACAGTGGTTCCTGTGTGATGGAACATGGGTCTGTGCTCAGACTTGTCCCATTGCTGCTTAGCCAGGACCTATTGAACTCACATCAAATGCCCACCATCTGTAATTTTTTTTTTCCTCTAATTCTCTCTATTTCTTCCATGCTAATTGCTAACCGGATATCTTACATGAGCTTTTCACACCAAATGTACCAGTTATTTATCTATTTTTTTTTCCTTTTAATACCAGTATTTTTCTTCTTCTTGATTTTCTGTTTTTAATTTTCTCCATTTTCAGTCTAACCTCACCTACACCCATCTGACTCAGGGCCAGTTTCTGATTAATACCATTATGCATAAATTCAATTTAGCCATTGAGAGTACATTTTTGGGTTCAATCACATGACATCCACCTGGTCATTTCTGGGATGAGAAGAGCTAAAAACCAAAAAATTGCTTTCTATGTCAAAGTAGTTGGTTTTATTTAGTGAAATTAAATTCTATTGGTTTCGCATGGCAAGCTTTTGGTAGCTACAGGGGTGGCTTCTGTAAGAAGCTGCTGGAAGCTTCCCCATGTCCAGTGGAACCAATGCCAGCTGGCTCCAAGACAGACCCACTGCTGGCAAAGGCCAAGCCCATCCACAATAGTGGTAGTGCCTGTGGGATAACAGATTGAAGAAGACAAGGAAAAAATCCCTATGCAATAGCAATCAGAAGAGAAGAGTGAGAATACGTGACAGAAACAACCCTGCAGACACCAAGGTCAGTAGAGAAGGAGAGGGAGAAGGTGCTCCAGGTGCTGGAGCAGAGACTTCCCTTCAGCCCATGGGAAGGACTCAACATTGGATAAGTTCATGGGGGAACTGTCTTCCATGGGAGGGACCCCATGATGGAGCAGGGGAAGAGTGTGAGACATCCTCTGCTTGAGAAGGAGGGAGCAGTACAGAAAACATGTGATGAACTGACTACAACCTCTATTCCCTGTCCCTCTGCACCACTGGTTGGGGGGGAGGTAGAGAAAATCAGGAGTAAAGTTAAGCTGGGGAAGAAGAGTGGAAGGTCTTTTAAGGTTTCGTTTTTATTTTTCATTATCTTACTCGGATTTGATTGGTAATATATTAAGCTAATTTCCCCAAGCTGAATCCATTTTGCCCACGACAGTAATTGCTGAGTGATCTCCCCCTGCCCTGATCTTGACCCACAAGCTTTTCATTACATTTTCTCTCCCCTGCCCAGCTGAGGAGGGCAGTGGCAGAGTGGCTTTGGTGGCCACCTGGTACCAGCCTGAGTCAGCCCACCACCTACATTTTCTGGTCTCTTGTCCTTGGCAAGCTATTTACAGTAGCTGCCGCTAGACAAGAAAGTTGTCTGTACGGATTTTATCAGTCTCATATTGCTTGTCGTGCTGTGGATGTATGAATTTGTTCATATAAGTGACAAAAAAGTTTTACAATATCAGATCAAGCACAGCAACAGAAGTAAGGGCGTGTATTTTAAATGCCAGTTATGTAGATTAGCCCTTCTATTTTGTGTGAGCAATAGCTACACCACTACAGTTTATTTCCTTATATTTTTAGAACATTCATTACTCTTTAAAACATATTTTATAGCTGTAGCTCCATCAAATTAATTTAGAGGTTGCACCTAAGCCTACTTATACACACACCTACAGTGCCACAGCTAATGTCATACAAAAACTGAGCACAACCCTCCCTTAATTTCTGTGTACCACTACATGCTCCTGCCAGCAATGAATTGGACCCAGTATTAAGGCAGTACTGAACCTTGTGCGTATTTTTGGAGCAGATCCAAATCTTCATTTATAGTAAAATCTCTAAAACTTATTACTACATATGTATTTGCATTCCTAAAATTTATTCAAGCAAAGTTATTCAGAAAAGGCAGATACGGCACAGCATAAGCCTAAGGAGAGATGGAAAACTGAAATTCCTTATCACCAACCAAGGACTACTCACATTTGCCTACTAGTGCAATAGAAATGAGTGCCATTGATTCTAAATTATATCCAAATCCTCCATTCTCTGCAGAGTTTGAGACCTGAGCAAAAATGCTCCATTACCACCTTTTTATCATTTTTTTTCTTGAAGTTGAGTAATATATCACTATAAGCTAGGTGAAGCAAATGAAGCATAAATCAAGCTAAGTTCAGGGGTTAATGAGATTAGCAGCGATCAGATCCATAGCCTACCTATAGCCTGCCCACTAAGTCTTATGCCCTCCGGAGTTAATTACACAGCTACCACAAACACCCAAAATGCACATGACTAGCCTCTACCTGAACTGCAAACAAACCCTTTTGCTGCTGGCACAGGAGCAATGATGTCCAACAAAAACATGACAGCCAATAATTCAGGGACAAAACACAACAAAGTACTCCTGAGATATCTTCAGGGCTTCTTCCCATGCTTAGGAGGTATAAGGGGTGCTTACTGACAAATAAGACTAAAATTAGAAAGCCCAGCTGTGAAAGCAGAGGTTGGTCCCCTCACTCCTCTGTCAGGTAGTTCAAAACTGCCTTCTTACTTAACGCTTGCAAAAGATGATTAAAAAAAAAAAAGTGCAGTGATCATGATGGCTAACACGGGGAAAACCAAGCTATCTGGGTCTTGGTTTTATTTTGGTGGCGTGCTTCCACAGTTTAAACTGTGCCACGTAGCACTCTTGAGGATAGTTGCTCTCAGTGAGCACTATGAAATAGCAGAAGTTTGGACAAAGGTGTTTGCTCCCCACGTGTGGCTGTTTGGTTGCAGAAGGCAAATACCAGGAGGTGACCAGAGTGTCAATAAAGAAATGGAAACAAGCAGTGGGATTAGACTATAGTAGGTTTGAGAGTTTCAGCACTCATTAAAATGACTGCTTGACAGCACTGTCTAAATGGAAATATGCAAACTGTGAATTCAAACCTCCTGCCTGTATCTTGCTGGGAAAAACACTTTATCAACAAATACATCCAGATTGCAATAGATGATGCAGCCAGCTTTAGAGAGAACATATAGTCGTATCCCTATGTTCTCATTTTGGGTTTCTCCACCCTCTCTAGGGATGGTAGTCTGAACTCCTTTCACTGTCAAACTCTCTCTGACCTCAACAGAAAATTGCTCATCTCAAAACACAGCTGAGCAGAGCAAGCCAGCTGCCTCTGCTTGAGTCAGCTGTTCCCAAACGGAGGCTGCAATCCCACAGGCAGGCAACTGAGAGCAGGGTCAGTTCTCCAGCCTATTGTCTGGTGCTTCCAGAGGCTGTGGGAGCAAAAGCTTTGCTACAACAATGATCGTGGGTATCTTCTTTCACTGCTTTTAAATTGTTTTCCCCTCTTCCTCCCCCTCAAGTAGCCAATGGAGTCTTATTGCTGCTTGATCCATCTGAACCCTAAGGCAAAGTTTTCAGCACTGGGCACACTCCCGCAGAGAGAGTTTTGTATGAATTATAAAGTCAGGGCATTCAAATAGTACATCAGTTCGCTTCCCACAGGCTGTCTTCATGAATGCTTATTCATCTTGAAATGATGGTACGCTAAGAAGTCACTTAAGCTCTTAAGCTTCCCTGATCTCATGTCACAACTTCAAGAACAACCAAAAGGGAGAACACTTGGAAAAGCACAAAAAACAAAACTCATAGTCAGAAAAATTTCTGTTGCTGCAACTACTGCTAATAAAAGAGATCACTCCCTGCGCAGATAAAGCATAACGGTATGTTCTGCTTTATAGCTCATAACAAACTTTGATTCAGTCATTCCTGTCACAAAAAAAATATTTCTGTGGTGTCCTCCTTGTTTTGGGACAGTAGACCAACAGAAAAGCCCCTTTGCACGCACCCTCCTGGAGACTGTAAAGGAGGAGATGCAAATAGCAAAGGGATCCCCCCCCTACTTCCACTGGGGGAGGGCTGGTGGCTATATCTGACAAACAGACTCTCGTACTGGCAGAGACATCCTGAAAATTATTTTTTTCCCCTGTCATTACATTTAGCAGTATTGGTAGCCTTTACAAAGCACTCTTTTATTTCAAAGATAACACTACCACACAAACTCTAGCTGTGCGCTTCCAGTAAGGCTCAGCAACACATTTCTCACTGCCTTAAATCAAGTCTTCCAGGCCTGCTGGAGATCAGAGGGGCTTGCACAGGGGAGCAGCTAAGTGCAAGTCACTTGTAATGTTCTACCTGCTAACTAACGAGCAGACAAGCGCTGGCAGGCTGGCTGGAGCTGTGGGCACCCAGCACTTGCTATGTCTCATTTCAGAAGCGTAGCATTGCTTGGCTTTCTCTCTCATGCCCTCTGCCACACGCCAGCAAGCAAACAGGAGCACGGGAACAGCTGACCACTCCTGATGCCAAGGACTGTATGTGGTGGACTGTAACAGCCTGTGCTCGCCAGCACTTCTCAAAGGAAAGGAGAAGGCAGTGTTCCTCCAAGCCTTGTGTGAGGGCAGGGAAGAAAGGGGGAAGGAAGCCTCCCCCATACTCTTTATCCTCTGGTGGGAGCTAAGCAGAGTAAGCCAGATTTAAGAAAATGTATGAATATGAGACCATAGCAGGTTTTCCCCTTTCACACAACACAGCAACTGAAGGAGTGTGTGCCACAATGCCAGCTCTTGATACAGAGGTCACACAGTTTGGGAAAGTGGGCAAGATGGAAACACAGGAACCCCTCTGCACCCTGAGGCTGTTTCTTCCCTTCCCAGGGCACAGCACAGGGCCTGGGACAGCCAAAGAAGCACACAAGTGGCAGAGGGGCTCTTAGTCTGAGGGAAAAGACAAAAAGGAAGAACAAGGGGCAAATAAAACTTGCCATTTCCAGAGATAGCACAGCACTGCTGCAGGGATCAGCAGGCACATGGTGGTGATGCTCCTCTCCATGAGGATGGATCAGGGATGTCTAGAGGAACCATAAATCTTAGGGGTCAAGGGATTCATCTTGACTTGTACTTCCTGAGTACCCCCTCCCCACGGTGCCCTAGAACTGGGTCTGCACAATCACTGAGCAGCAGCAGGCTGGTGGAGAGAATGGACTCCACACATTTCTGTCATTCAGAGGCAGATTATCAATTGTTTGAGGACCTGTCCAGGTCAAGTTTGATTCTATTTTCAGAGCTGCGTAATGACTGGTGATGACATCTGCCCACAACTGGCAGCAAACATTGATGAGTACTGGGAATGATCAGCTTTCAAATGTACAGCCACGTGTCTCCTTTCTGCTCCAGGCAGTGGATAAAGATCCATTGATGGTAGTTACTATTTAATATGGTACATGATTTTGGAGATTACAGTCTTCTCTTATGTAATCTTCTTATATAAGACTGAGAAAGAAAACATGTGAAGTGCAGAATTTGAACATCAAAACACCAATGGATCTGGAACTCAACACAGGTGTTGCCATCTTGAAAGTCTTTTCTGACTATCCAAAGCTAATAAAAAGACAACAGAAATAAAATCCACTCTCTTATAAATCTACACAAGAAACTTTTTAAATAAGAGTTGCACCTCACCACAGAATCTTGTGTAATAATCCACTACCTGGTGTTCAGCTAACCAGATGTTCAGTGAATGAAATGGGAGGTAACCAAGCACATAAATTTTAATCCTAAGTAAAAGCAAAAAATAACTGACCAAAATGCTTCAAAAACTCGAGCTTAGAGACTGCAAATGGGTTGTTCCTAGCGTAGGTTTATGTTGAGGAAAAACACGTTGTTCTTCC
The DNA here is from genome assembly GCA_013396755.1 of Sclerurus mexicanus. Taxonomy (NCBI): domain Eukaryota; kingdom Metazoa; phylum Chordata; class Aves; order Passeriformes; family Furnariidae; genus Sclerurus; species Sclerurus mexicanus. The sequence goes on from VWZF01003183.1 coordinate 205,854, forward strand.
TAACCAGCTAGCTCATAATGACACAGGCAGTTTGAGAGTTTTTGCATGCTCATTTATGATTCTGAGCTGTGCTACTCCATTCAGGCTCCTCATGTGCTGCATCAGCAGCTCCTGCTTAAGTGTACAGCTTGTTGCTCCTGTTGCTCATTCCTCATAACTTATGCCCATAGTAAAGACAGAGGGACTGACTTAAAACACTTAAAATGTTCAGAGAAAAGAATGGGAAAAGCAAAAGATAAAGAGGAGGGAAAAGAAGTAAAAGTAGCAGAATGGAAGGCAAATGCTGAGAGGCTCTTTTGTCCTTTTCATTCATATCGATTACTGTCTGCTCTGTTCCTTTCCTTATCTTTCTTTGCTGTATCATGTGTCATACTGCAAGCTTTGAGAACATTGTGCTCAGATAAAATGGCAAAAAGCCAACACATGCAAGACCTGAACATGCCAGAGAGATTAACAACGTTCACGGGTGGAGGCTGTTTGCAGTAATGTGAGAAGTTTCATACCTACAGAAGAAGGGTCAGGATCAGGAGAGGGTCTGTCCTGTCTTTCCTTCTGAGGTATACAGCACTCACAGATTTACAAAACTCAGTAAGTGATGGACATTTTTCATGACATTTAGGTGAGATTTGTATCAGCTCTTAAGAGAGCTGAGAAAAAAGTGGGAAAAAACCCCCCACCAGCATTTTGCTCAAACTTTTTAATGAATTCAGTTCAGCTATGTTTGTCCTTTGTATACATTCTAATGAACAAATATGCTGGTGATGAGACTCAGAAACTGAAATCATTATGCAGATTATTCAGTGAGGGATCTGGAATAATGCATTGGTAAAGACTGAATTCTTAAAAGACAAACAACTAAGGAAATTTCACCTCTGCTCTGTTGCTACACTAGTTACAAACAAAAGCATTTATATCTGGGGGTTTTTTGGCCCTATTCAAAAAGTTGTAATACTGAAATTAATTAATATTAAAATGTTTTTCCTGCTGGACTTCCTCAGCCTCTCAAATGTAAAACACAGCCTAAACATGCATATTTTATCAAAAATGTGCCAATTTTTTTTCTGCTTGTGTTTTTTTTCCTTAAAATGCAAAATCTTGCTCAACATACATTTCCTTGGCAGTAAGGTCAAGATCAAACTCAAGGAAAAAATTGTGAAAGCTCCTAACATTGGCTTTACAATGAAAAATCAGAGGCATAACAAATCCCAACGCCATAGATGCACCCATCTTCCCCTTAAGCCCTGCACAATGACTCTGGTAGAACACCCAAAAAGAGAGAGTAAGGTGGAAAAACCCAAGACCAGGGGTAGATGTATTGCATGTTCTTTTTTCATAGGGGAAAACCAGTAATGATGTACTGATCATCTCTAGATCCAATCAATTAAGAAAACGAGACTTCCCCATATTTATTACTGAACTCCTCGATGTGAGCAGACCCACACCCACAGCGGCTGCAGACAGGAGCCCCACTGAGCTCTGTGCCTCTTGCTCAGTGCTGTTGCTGCACACACCAGCTGCAGGTCCCCTGCTTTGTGCCCACCAAGTGCATGAATCTGTTTGTGTCTCTCACTGGTGCTACACCTGCAGCTGAGGTCATCATACTTTAGACAGACTCCTCGATGTTCCTGGAGAGCTGGTAACCCACAATGTGCAGGTACATACTTGACTAGAATTTCTCAAACCAATGTTCTTTGTGGGGCAGATACTGACAGCAAAAAAACCCAACAAAACCAAACCAAACAAACAAAAACCAAAAACCAAACCCCAATGTTTTTAAACTATTTTGCTGAAAAACACAGAGCCAGAGGGATCTCAAGAAGCTAACTTGCTGCTCAGAGATATCTTTTCTATTAACAGTTTTCTATAAACGATCTCTGCAATTTTCATAATGTTCTTAGAATGCTCCTCCTCCTTCCACTTGGTGTGTTGTTTTCAATCCTAAGCAGTAAGTTGGCTGTCTGGATCTCTTCATTCACTGTGACATTAGGTACTTAAGCCTAAGGCACCAACGTCTTTCAAAAGGTTGCACAGGGAGGCACCGTTTTGATTCTGAAGACAAAAATGCATCCAGGCATGCAGTTCTGAGTTTCACTTATTTCCTGACCTATGCTGACAGCGTGCACTCTTTTTTTCTCCACTCCTAGGAGGGAGACACTCAGTCATCCAAATATTTCTTTTGGACACAAATACAGCTTACTTGCAAAAATAACTGGATGTATATGAACGGCAGACCTTATTTATAACTGCTCTGTCCCATTTGTGATTGATTGCCTCCAGGAGGGACATTTAAGTGTAGCTGAGCTGTTTGTGTTGGAGGCAGTGGCTGCAGAGCCCCATCATTTGGTGGTCACCAGACAACTGAGCTTTCTTAGTGCTCCTCTGTACGTGCCCCAGCAGACATTATTATTTCAAAAGTCACTAATATTGCTTATTAGAATTCTCAAGTAACATCTTTGCTGTGCTTCTGCAAAACCTTTGCTTTTCCCTCTGCACTGAAGTCATGGTTTTCCTCCTCCTCCTCGCAACCCTCTTTTGCCAAGTTGCCTTTTTAATTCGCTCACCTAATAACACAGCATATACAATATAATTATTGCTTATTTATATAGCCCTCCTATGTACTTCCCAAGAAAGGAACAGAGGGTAAGGAAAACTGTGCCAATGAAATCTCTTATGAAGTTGCCTAAGACAGAGATTATGTTCTTTCTTCCCAGAGTAAAACCAAGAAGGAAGTTCATGGACTTCAACACAATGATTCAAACGGAAGGATTCAGCCCAAATAGCCTCAGTGGACCAGCAGAGAAGGATTTTCACAGGAAAACATTCTACAGAGACTAGAACTCGATGGCACTGTATTTCAACAGCTTATTCAAATTATTATTATTAATAATAATTAATAATGAGTATAGATTAGGATACTTTATACCTGTTATGCCACTATCTCAAGTATTTTAAAACTAATATGCCCTGAAAATATAAACAAATGATTTGGCAACGACCTGGAGGAATGCTTTAAGTGCAGCAAACCCTGAATAAAGTAAAGGAAAGAAGTTACCTGAGGCTGATCAGCAGAAGCCCTGATGCTTTAAGAGATGTACATGTGGATGTGTATTTTGAGACTTTGCTTCTAAGCTATCAAACATGTCCCAAAAATAACATTGCACCAAAGCATAGACTAGGTCAGAAGGGGACACTGGCAAACACCATCACAATGTAGAGACCCTTCAGGTTTCCACTTAAGAGTAAATAGTTCCACACAGCTGTGAATATGCAACAAGAACTGCTGAAAGCATTAATTATGGCCTACTCAGGTTTCATCTCTCTGGTCAATGTCCTACTGAGAATAGTAAAATATTGGCTAACAGTGGATTACAATATCAGGAGTTTTGAAAGCATTCAAACAGTGAATCCCTCTTGACTTAGTACACAGACTCCAGAGAAGAACAGTACTGGTGGCATTTTGGAAAGATGCTGGCACATCATTTAGACATAATTTTATATTCTCTGTTTCTATTTCAAAATACTTGAAGTGACCACTGATTTCTGAAAGGATGTACCTAAAAAGTTGCAGGTTTTTTCCTCACGTTTCCATCATCAATAAATGACAGTATGACCTTTACTTCCCTCTTGTTCATCAGAGGGTATAAGATCCCTCATGAACAGATAAAAATTATCATTCAATCATAGAAATGGTATGCACCAAATTAGGTTGATTTATTTGGTTCTTAAATGTAAGAAGGGTAGCTCCATTAGAAAATTCTGCCAACATACTTCTAAGTAAAAAGGGAGACAAATTCAAGTCTTGAATATGCCCTTGCAGCCTATTTTGGATGCCAGCAGGCAGAGACTATCTCAGATCTGAAATAAATACTTCTGAAGATGAAAACTCAGCGGAAATTATCATCACCTCCAGTTCCGAGCACTCAAGCGGGAAATGCAGCTCCCAAGCTTTGCCTCGGTAGTGAACACACCGTTATTGGCTGGAGCAGGGCAGCCCATGGACAGAAGGGCAAAACCCGGGTGCACAGTTTAGATGTAAATGCTGAGTATGGAAGTCACCTCATCCTGTTACAGAGAAGCACCATGCCATGAAGAGTCTTCTGTAGCTGTGTGCTTCTATGCTGACCTAAACAATTTGCCCTCCAGCAGCCCCTGCAGGAACCCACTCCTTGAGAAGGATGGGATGTATGACCTGTGTAACTGCAGGAAGACTTCTGCTCCCCTACAGCTAAAACAATAGTTGTCTGCTGTATGTACCGTATACAAGTGCTAATTTTAATTAAGGTTTAATCTCCTCAATCTCTGCACTAATCCTTGGTTCTCTATAATAATATTCCCACAGAGGACTTCAGGGTATTTTCTGGCATTGAACAAGTCTTAACTACTGGGTTTGGTCTGATTTTACAGACTTCTGTGTATCCATCTTCATCTTTCATTTTCTGAGAAATATGCAAGGCAGAAAAAAAACCCTATCAATGTTTGAGCATTAATTGCATGCTAATGGCAATTTATGGATTTGAGGAAGAGAAAAGGTGCCACTAGAGTGTGTGAAGTGGGCAGCTGGCACAGTAGCTTTTGCCAACATTTGCGTCAATGTGGGAGTACGGCAATATGGTAGCTGTTATCATTGCACTCAGTAAATATGTCCTCGTATGTGAAGGCACGACTAGCCTTTTGGAGGGAGAAGCTGAGTATTCTCCGCATCCACAGAAGGATTTTATGTGTAATCACAGCAAATCTGAGCAGGCCTTAATGGGTGCTTAAATACTCGATACATAAAATTGCTTTCTTGAAATCTAGTGCATAAGGAAACAGTGAAATAACAGTGAAATCATTCACACATTGAATTATCCAGAGAAAAACCGTGTACCGCTCAGCATGGCACTTTTTCTCAGCTGATTGAGACTTAATGAAAAACACACAAACCTGCTGTTGTCCGGTGCATGTGACAATTGTTACTATGTGACTTGGACTCTGTGTGTTATATATGTGTGCATCCACAAAAGGAAACATTTTAGTTATTTCCAACTTTCGTTGGTTCTGTTGTTGCTGTTAGAAATGAGAAGGATGTTAAAATTATTCTTTTAAGACCAAGGAAATTGTTTCTGTTCCACATGAATTTGATACATTTCATGACTATTGGAATTAAACAATAAAAACAATATTGTAGATAAAAATGGCACTAGACCTTGGAGGGGTATGTTTCTGCAACTGTTTCTTGCCATGAGGTTTCCTCATGTGGATTTTCTATAATCCTTACATAACAATTCACTACATTATTTTAATAGGGAATAAAAATCTGGTGTCTTCTAGTCACACTGTTTTTGTTTTGCCATGACACATCTCTCTGTGAGCAGTGTGCCTACCCCTTCTTTCTCCACCTTCTTCAAAGAGCCTTCTTTCCATGCCTCAGTCTGGCACTCCTACTCTTCTGAGTGTTATCCTTATACAACTACTAATTTTGAATAATTCTCATAGCCCTATACTTATGTCAGATGCATTCCCTAAGAAAGTTCTGTATAATAAAAATTTATCATGACATCACCAGCTGAAATATCACCATTCTGAAAAGCCAAACCCACAGAGATTTTCAAGAAATTTTCTCTGTGAAACTTCAAAAAGCTTGATTTATAGATGCAAACAGAAGCAAACAGAACTGGAGCAAACGCAAAATATATACTGTAACACTTGGCTTGATCTTTTAGTCTATTTCATTCAAAATGAACACTCTGGATTTAATAAGGTCATGTAAACCATTGATTATTTTTAAGACCTGCAAAAACACCCTAAGTTAATCAATTCCTCATTTTTATGTCTTTCTACAGTATCCACCAGTATCTTGCTGCTGGCATCTACAGGACCCACACAGTAATCATGCTTTTTAACACTGGGAGTTCTAAAACAAATGCAAAAAAATGTCCTACCAAACCACTAGTAAAACCAGCTGGCTACTCAGGTAAAGGAAATTTTCCATTCAGTACTATGGGTGCCCATTCACTCTCAGATCAGCTGCCAAAATGAGGATTCTACCCACAGAACATCACCCATGCTTTTATTTTTACATTCACAAATACAGATACCGTCTTGTATGAAAGAATTTGGGAATGTAAGGCAGTGGAGGAAAAAATGACAGCACTAAATGACAGCAATATTTCAAACTAAAATGACTTACTAAAGTGCTTTGGCTACTATGATGGACAAAAATCCTCTTGTATGCATAGAAATTAAGTTCTATAGTTTCCAACGAAAATATAAGAAGGGTCATTTACACTTCTTACTAAAAACCTAATGACTTTCACATTCTCTAATAAAATACTTCCAATAAGCCTCATTAATAAAGTTATTTACATTCATAGTTATTGTCATAAGCACACACAAAAAAAAGGTAGATTCTTTCTCCACCCTATATCTTAAGCCGAAAAGCCTGACATTTATATTTGTAGAGAAATATCAAACAGCAACGTTTCCTCACAGCAAAACACAAAACATAAAATTGCATCCTCTGAATGAAAATTACAGTCTTGAAATGCTGCCCCGGAAGGTAAGACGTCAGCAGACTGATTTTAGCAGCAGGCAGCCAAGAAAGCTAAGGCTGAGGTGGGTGTAGCTTTTTTCCTGCCAGCGTGGGGTCAGCCCTTCACCTGAGAGGAGTGAAGAGCTCCCGAGGATGGGCCAGACCCAGGGAGGACAGAGGAGTGGGGAACCTGACCACTCCACAGAGCCACCACTCCTCTTCCAGCAGGAGACCAAGGCTGTATTGTATTGCTGCCACAACTGGGTTTACCAAAGACGGGAAAGAAAACTCTCATGCTGCCCTCACCAGACTGGCTGAACAACAAAGAAATTGCAGGATGAATCTGCCACTTGTTCTCTCCCATGGTGTCCCCGGTGTCCTGAGGACGTGGGAGAGTCCCACGAGCCTGAATGTGTGCGCTCACACATTCTCAGAGGTGGCTGAGATCCATCTCTGCCTCTGCTGCTTCCAGCTCTGCCTTCTCTCTTCCAGCAGATACTACCTAGCGAGTTAGGCCTGGCTTGGAGCCAGCCTATAGATAGAGGTCTGCCCTGTGGCCAGTGCTGTGTGGTTTGAATGTTTGATAATGACAGCATGAGGCTTCAGTCATGGCTGTACTGGCCAAATTGGGAATGTCTTCAACATGCCTTCCAAATACCAAACAAGTCTTAGGTGAAATGTCAATATGAAAATGCTGTAAAACTGCATTTTGTAAAGAAAGTACTCTGCCATGATGTATACAGTGTAATGTCAGACAAGTTTACTTAATCAAGCAGTAAAGAATCTTGTATCAAAATAAGGACAGCTAGAACTTGATACTCTACATAACTAACTTTCCAATATGAATTAAAATAAAAAAAAATAATGAAAATAAAAAAAATCAGTAAGCATGATGATGCATGTGTCATTCATGAAAATGGAAGGTCACATGCTAGAAATTCATAAAGTCAAGGAACACTCTGTTTTTGTTTTGTAGTGAACCACTACTCTGGCGGGGTTTACAATCCTAAGGAGATCTGAAGCAAAACCACTAGAGCTGCACAGTAGAAACACCTATTTCTTACAATAAGTACCCAAAAGAAATAGTCTGACATCCCGCCCAGTAAAATAGAGCATTTTGCACAAATATAAATAAATAAAGCTCCACTCAGAAAGCAAGCAACAAACAAACAAACAAACAAGTAAGCCTTTATCCTTGAGCATCTGGGATCCAAAGGCATTCAAAACAAACCATATTTGAGTTTTGTCAAATGCTAAAAGAGCCAGTCTAACCATCCCTTCAGAAGAGGGCACCATCTCTTATATCTTATTCCCAAACCTCATACACATAACTCCTCTCCTCCAAAAATGAACTTTGAAAAGCATTCATTTCATGGAAGTAACCATATCATTTTGAACAGAGGGGAAACCTGTTGGACTGAAATGCAATGAATCACTTATTTGCAGGTTTCAGGAAGGAAAATTCTGGTTTTGAAAGTTCCTTTTAGACAGTTTTCCAACTTCATGGCTTAGGAGAATATCAGCAATGTAGAATAATTTAATTGTATGTTCATAAATTCCGGAGACATTTGGGAACCAGACAAAAAAATGTAAGCAAAGTAAAAATTTAAGAAAAATGCATGTCAGATTTGTCTGCGTAACGTGGGTATTCCCACTCAAACCCCTCAGTCATTGCATACTCAGGATTGCCTCTCATTGAATCTTATTTTCCCCGCAGGCAGTGGGCAATGTTCTTCCAAGCCCTTCCATCCTTGTTTCTCTACTCTCTTCACTCCCTTCCTCTCCTAGCTGCTCAGCTCTTTCCCAGTTCCCTCTTCCCTGTGCCCCAGGAGTGCTGTACCTCGTGCTCAGGGTGCCAGCTGGGATCCTTGCTGCAGGAGCCACCCTCGCTCTCGCTGGAGATGCCAGCTTCTCCGTGGGCCCTTCCCCGCACCCAGGGCTCTGCACTGCCCGCCTGGTGCTCCTCCCCCGGCTCCTGCCAGTCCCCTCTTTCGGGCACAGAGAAGAGAGGTTTTGTTGAAAGTTGTGTTGGGGCCTCACGAGGGAACGATCCTGCCCACTCTGGCCACCAGCCAGACTCCATAGACACCTGAAGCGCAGGGTCAATAAGAGTCCTGGGATATGACTACTGCCATCCCAAAGTCAGATGGGGATGAGCTCTGAAGGCAGTCTGCCTACCAAAAAGTTGTGGCAGCCAGTGCTCCTGGTAACCTCCCCCTCAGCAACATGCCCTCCCAGTACCAGAACTGGGGAGGGTGAGCGAGGCAGAGGAGGAGGTGGCTGTGCAACCAGACTGTCTCTGCTGCCGCTGTCACTGCATTTGCATTGCAGGGGCATGATCTGGCTGCCTTTGTGTGGCCCTTTGGCAGGAGCCCAGCAGCATTTCTGTGCCACTGCTCACATTGTACTGCAGGAGTATAAACACAGGCTTGTCCACAGCACTCTCGACAGCTCTGGAGGAAACCCACGATCACCCAGTGTCAAATGGGCCAGAGAAGCCTGGCTATTTTCTGTGCATCAGCTACTGTTCCAATCCTAATTCCCCGTTTCTTGCAGGATGTAGAAGTTTGCTGGTATCAGAGAAATAGGACAAGGTAATATGATGGGACTGTAATAAATATTCTCATTCAGAGCATGAAGCTACAAAATTGACTTTAATGCTCCACTGTTTCTAAAGACACAGACTGGACAGTGTTTAAAATTTCTTGAGACCACATCAAGGTACCACAGAGATAAATAAATAAGACAGAAAATACATAATGTTAGAGAAGAAAAATAGAGAGTTGCTGGTGTGAGGAGAAAAATTATTTTTAAAACCAAAAAAGACCATCTCAGCCAACCCTTTCTCCACACTAAAAATATTTAGAAGCATAAAAGATTTTATCAACACTCTAGTCCCTCCTGTCCAATTTCTCTGACAGGGAGAATAAGCCTGGAAAACATAACAACAAGACCTGTCATCTACCTAGAAGTCTTAATACCCCACTGCTAGGCACTATATAGGAGATACTGGACCATTACACTGACTTTGCCCATATTTGCGTGACTATGCAAACTTCAAGGCCTGAGAACATAAGAGAGAGATCAGTAAAAATCAGCAGGTTGGTTCTCTCCAAGCTTTGAGATCTCTGGACTGAAAAACATTTCCCTGTACTTCCTGAACTTAATGCATGAACCTGAAACCCTCTGGCCTTCCTTGTTGAGTGTCCTGCCTCCTGCAGCTCTAACACTGGTTCACTCTGCCACAAACACTGGATGTCCGACTTCCCCAGGGCCACACCACCCACAGACCAAGAGCTGATGTTGCTCCTGGAACTCTGGGGAAATTCCAGCAGCTTTAACAGAACCTGGTGAGTGTATTATAGCCCCAAATTATGGTTTTGTTCGTTTCCTCTCTCAGCACTCAGGCAGAGGTGCTTTGTCTACAAGGACAGCCCTCCCTGTATGCAAAACCTGGAATCTCGGAAGGCGTAGGTGTGCAAGCAGGACCGTTGTGTGTCCTCCTTTGCCCGTCCCACATCGAAGCAGGCAGAGGGGTGAAGGGCACACAATAATATACTATCAGCTACTGATTTAGTTGTCTGTAAATCAGAACACGGCATTTCATGAATAGCCCCTTTTCCACAGAGACAAGAGCAGGATTCTCCTACCGACTTCCCCAATGCTGCAGCAATCCAGTGATCAAACTCTTTGGAAACTGACGTAAATTATTGCACTGCCTTCAAAGAAGCCAGACAAATTTATACCCACTGAGGAACGAATCCTTACATATCACTGCACTAGCGTACTACTGTACAAAGAAATACAGTTACAAACGCAAATATGAATCTGAAATCTTTCTCTTTCCTAAACGCTGTTACCCCACCACATTTCCACTGGACTTTAGGCTACAGACTTTATTCTCTCTACCATTCACCTGAAATTAATATCATTTTAAACAATGCCAACCTTTATAATTTTTTTCCTATCCCAATTCAATCACCGTTTCCTGTTCTGCATTTAATTTTTAATAAGAAATTAAATATGTACTCTGATCAAAAAATCAATTTCCTTCTGAGTTACCCAAATGTTAAAACTGCACTTCTGTGGCAAAGAGATAGTGCTCTGATGAAGAGAGTCATCTACAGAAATCTTTTTTATAATGGTGTCCTTCTTTTAAATCCAAACATTTCCTTGATGTAGAATACAAATTGAGCTCTAGTGTATAAGTCAGCTGGGATTTCAAAGTTGGCCTTTATACTTAGCCATTAATTAATTCCGTCCAAGAAATTCAAACAAAGATACGAAAAAAAAGTTCTCTAAATACGTTACATAAGGCATTCAGAATATTCTGATTCATTCCCCTCCAGGAACACAGCAGTCAAAGAACAGTGTACGCAGCATGTTTAGACAGTATAAAAGGCACTAGAAACTGAAAGAATAGTTTAAAACCCATATATTTAAAGCTCTCCATTATAAGAGCTATTGTAGAGTATTTGCTAATCAATCTACACTTCTGAGTTCTAAACAATTGTAGGCTTAATGAAGTGTACTTTTCTTCACTTTCAGATGCAGGAACAAAGAGTTTCCTATTAAAAGAGAGGAAATGAAAGCAGAAGGCAAAAGACCTCTTCCAAAAATTACTGGAACTTCTGAGCAGTTTAAATTTTGGCCAGAAAGTCAGAAACTCATATTTGGGATCTCTTTTTTGGAGGGGAAAGATCTGAGAAAGAGACATTATTTCCCAATACACTCCATGTACAGCTTTAAGTCAGGTAGGACAAGTATTTTCTGTGACACAATGAGGAAATCCTCCAAAATCCGGCAGGAGAAACTCATCCAAATTCCTCCAAATTGTTTAAATTCCATTTTCTTGCAGTTATTACAATACAACTAAACCGGAAGTTGAGAATAGGGGTCAGTGGTCAGTCAGTATAGAGAGATCTTTCAAGCTGAGTAATTGAAAATGGTTTGTGCTTGGGAGTAAGCAACACAGCACGGAGTAAGAACTGAGCAGATATATCTATTCAGCCTGAAAGTAAATTAAGAGTTTTCTTTTTTTCAAGATTCACTTAGTTTTACTTGCCTAGAAACACAAGGAATACTTATCCCCTAACACCTTTGGCATAAAGGGGACTTTGCTGTGTCCCTCACTACTCCACGATGCGCAGATGCCTTGTTCCTGCTGTGGCGGTGTGACACTTTCTGCAAAAGGCCACAGAGCTGAGCTGATGCCACAGTGCTACAAGTACTATTAACCTCTGTGAGATTTCCCAAGCCCATTATCTCCTACTCTTAGCTCATTATTCTTTGAGCCCAGCTCCCAGAACACTCATTTCTGGCAGCTCCTTGTTTCTTCTAGGATCTTGATCATCATTTCTGTGTAGCTCAACTCATTATTTTCTCGTAATTTTATTTACAGTGCTATGAGATGCAGGAAAGTTCCACACCAAACTGTGTACTTTATAGGACTTAATTCCTAACATTTGATTGTGAGCACACAGCATGAAAAAGCAAATGTTTGACCTTCTCTTGGCTTTTTATTTAGAAGTAGACCTAAAATAGTAGAAAATAAGGTTTTAGGTTGGAATGACTTGTAGCATTTCCTACAACTGTTTGAGAGGATACCGTTTTTGTAAGGGGCAGAGATGAACTCTAGTGCCTATGTGGGCATAGAGGAAAGTATATATTTCTATTTTACTTTGATCACGTTTATGATAACTCCAACTTAGGAATCACTATATCTCCATCATGCAGATTTTGAGGCTTTTTGGGTTTGTGTTTAACATACATTTTGGCTAATGCAATCTGTTTAAATATTTATTGGTGCCCTTTAGGCACTGAACCACACACACAGAAAGGCAAAAAAGAAGAATTTCACTTACATATTGTAGGAATCAGCTACTGCGAACAATCCAAACCCAAACCAAGAAAAGATCAATGATTTACCTCTTTCCTCTCTGTAATAAATTCCAAATGTCCTGACATAGTGCTTTTATCCCACCTGAAAATTGAAGATGCAACTAAAACTGCACTGAGACAATGCCTGAGTGTTTTGTCTCCTTCACTTAAACATACCAAACACAAAGGAAGCTGATACCTGCACTCTCATAGTCTATCTCTCTGCAGGGCTTTGCAGTCTCCATTCAACAATGTGGATTTTCTCCAAGATACGTGGCTTGGAAACAAATCTGACACAATATAATCCCTTTTGTTATGTAATTGCAAAAATTCATCTCATCTTTCATATAAATACAAAAAATCTGCTACTTCTTTCAATCTCAGTCTAAATATCACTGTCATATTCTATCTTTGCAATGGGTGTAATTGGCTGTACTTTGTACTTCATAAAGACAAGAAATTGTTACGTCTTACTGCCTGGAAATTTGGTATGGTGTCTCTACGTATGGTCTGGAAAAAAGATAAATGGCTTCAGGAAATATAACTAATAATGCCAAGGATTTTGTGAAAGATAAACAAAATCACCTGTGAGTAATAATAATGAAATGTTGATTTTGATGGGACATGATCAAGTAGGAGCTGTATCCCAAGTCAGAAGCAAGCTAAAAAGTGTTCATAACTTTTAATATTAACATGGGTTTCAAAGGAAAGAGGAAATTGCAGTTTTCTTAAGGAAACAAAGCTCACGTGATTTCACATAGCTTTACAATGTATAGGGAGATACTCAGGCATGAAAAGCAGGCTTTGCCATTCATCCATGACAGGCAGTATCTTGCAATGACATCTGTATTTTTATTGCGACTACAGCTTATAGACAACATATTCTGGTGTGTGGCAAACAAATTACCTCCACAGCACAGTGTGGGATGATGGCCAGTGATACCAAGGGCTTTCTAAGCAATGTTTCCATGACAGCATTCTGTGGATCATTGGTATTTTGGAAATAACATTCAGTTTTGATCTCTGACTTTTATAGGTTTTACTGTTCCCATGAAACATTATATTTAAGCAGAAAAAAAAGCTAGGGATAGCATGAATATTTTACGTACAGCCAGGAATGCCTGGAAGCGATATTCTTGTGATAAACTGCAGAACTATGTGATAAACCACAGAGCTATTTGTTAAATGCACCTATTATACACCTTTAATTACCTTTTCAGCTCTCTGGCCAGTAACCATTCTGTCTTGGGACTTATTCTGATGTTTTATACTGCTAAACAGGTTCAGACAGCTGGCATTTCCAGCCTACTGTCTACATGAAAATATAGAACTTTTCTTGAAAACTAACCCTGCTTCAGAGCCCAAGAGAAGTTAGCTTCAATTCCGAGCCAAGAAAAAAATAGCTTTTCTGTACATTAAACCGTGATGGTTTTTAAAGCATAGCATCTTACTCCACAGAGCTGGGGATGAGTTTAGCAATGAAGGAGAGGGAGAAGTTGGGAGAGGAAAGGCCTGAAGCAAACTTCACATTCAGATGTTCATAAAAGTTGTTCCAAGAAAGGTTCTAATCTGTTTTGCAGCTGCCTTATTCCTCCACATTTGGACAGGGATTTTCCAAGGGGTCTGAAAGAGCTAGCTGCCCAGTCCCTATTGAATTTCAGCAGCATTCCACCTCTTAACTCCCACGTGCTGCTCTGAAGGCTATGAGATGTGAAACACAGCCTCTGTACATGAGTAAACAAATAGTGTGTACCTGTGATTTTTCAAAAACAAGGCCGAAATACAGATCTTATCTGCAGCAGAGGGAGACTTCCTGTGCAACTTTCTGCTAGTTTGAAAGTGGGGACTCTCTAAATCCACTCATGATGCTGGTAAAGCAAACTACACTATCACATTATGTATATTTGTCTGTAAGCATGTATTTACAACTTACATACAATAAAATATCTATCTACTTGCAATCTGCTTAAGGAGCTTTTCTCTTAACCATTTGAATTTCAAAGTGTAGATAAAATTGCAGAAGAATTTTAATTGTGTACAAGATTTGAGCTTGGATAAACAATCCACATGGATTCTTAATCTTTTGTGGACAGCCAGTATGTCTTAATCAGCGTAAAAAAGAATTTAATAATAAACACAAACACTGAGTGACATTATAAAGGCAGGGATTTTCTAGTATATTTGAAGGTATGGCACGCAAAATTCTCCCTGATAAGGAAGAGAAGATGTACTGTTTCCAAAGTGCAGCTTTTATTAATCAATTTGCCCACATTTCTCAGAGGATTATGAGTAAAATCTGAAGCTGTGGTGAACGAACAGTACAGCATTCCTCAGCTACTCTCAGGGACAGAGAAGAGACCTACTCACACACTATTTAAATTCTGAGTGTTTTGCTGTATAAATGTCAGGAGCATTAGCCACTGGTGTCCCACTTTCCTGCATGCTCCTCCATTTCAAGCTGCAAATAAGCCAATAAAACATAGCAATGTATGTTTACATCTTACAAATGCTTTTAGTAGCCCTGCGCCATGTTAGGAAAGCAGTTTTTCTGGGACATGGCAAGGAAATCAGCCTTTCACTTCTGTTTTGAAGAATGAACAGATTTAACTTGCGAAAAGGTTGTGCGTACATGGTGACCTGATATCCTTTGATAACGTGCAATATGAAATCAGAGATTCCACAGGAATCAACAAGAGTCAGGTGCACTGGTGGCACCCACAGCTAACCCAGCACTGCACTTACTTTGCATTGAGCCATGGTACTGCCTATTGAGTAACACGGAATTTGTGTGACAGCACAGGGCTAGGAGACAGTCTGAGGCCCTTGGCACAACCGTGGCAGAGAGGGTACTACATATGATACTAATCTGTTGCTTCTCTAAATTTACAGGAAAAGAAGGGGTGAGATAGAGTCCCGAGGAAAAATACAGAGATGAAGCAGGGAGAGGCTAATTTTATTGCAACAACCCACTTCCTCCAATGCCAGAAGAAAGCAATACTTAATCTTCTTTAGGGTCAGGCAAAATGCTCAAGAGAGGTGTTTGGTTCTGGTAGTTTCCTTCCAAAGGAAAAGTTGTGGGGGGTTCTGAACTTGTAGTCAGATGTGCTTTGCTATTCACTTGATTTCTACCCACAAGTCTCATCTCATAGGCTTGTTTCATGTTCTTTGAAAAGGTCTTAGAAGATATTTGGAGAAGTCTGGTCTGGGGGAAGAGGCACAGTCTCCCATTTTTGAGGAATACTAGCAACCACAAGAACAGGTGATGGTAAAATAGTTGATGGTATGTCCCTGGAATCTATGTTATTGTCCTGCATGTAGTGCTGTACATTATGCCCTCAGATTATTTATGAAGTCAAAGCAGCACTCTCTTCATAATTAAGGTTTGTTACTTTACAAGAAAGAGAAAATGAAGAGGAGAAAAAAAGTATGCTCAACCACTGTCTTCCCCATTTTTCTCACCAGGCTTTTCTTTGTTTTTTGAAAGTGGTCTCAATCCTTGTCTTAAGTACAAAATGGCCATTTTGAGGAGAACAAGCACGAGGGCATTTGTAGACTCTTTGGGATACAGAAGCTGCAGAATTTCCCAAGAAAGCAAGCACTGAGCCCAGAGAGAGGGTTTGCACTTTGTCCTGCATCTCCAGAGACCCTTCTCACACAGGGGTATTATGGCCCTACAGATCTGACAACTGGCTTCTCTCTGTTCCACGGTCCTCTTTGTAGCATCACTTTGGAAAACACATTGCACAAACCATGGGACAGCAATCAACCAAACTTACACTCAAGGGCAAAGTAACACCATGCCAATAGCAAATTTTAATGATAAAGTGTTCTTGACCCAGACAACCTGGATATATAACGTGTTCAAGCCAAAGTCACAAATGGAAATGAAGTATGAAGTAGCAAGCTGTGAAGGAAGCCAAAGAGGATTTTTGACTTGCTGCCCTTCTGGGTATCTGGACACTTGATGAGCTTTTGAGCTGGCTGAGGCTGCCTTAACCCACGTGGGCAGTGCTGCACAGGGGAGGCTGAAGGAGGCTGCAGAGGGCAGGTACAGGCAGCATCCATGGGCAAAATTGCTGCACGGTTCAGCAAATTAGAGCATGTAAGTGTGTGAAGCACTTAGGTATCTTATTTTAAAAATTATGTGTCACAGGAAAGTGAAGATAGATGTACCTTGGGAAGAGTTTTACTTCTGCTCAGACTATGCTGGCAGCAGGGGCCCTGTTATAGTGCACTTAACAAGTTTCCCTAAAATCAAAACCTTAAACCAATGGGCAAAGTATGCCAATATTTTGACAGCTCAGAGATAGGTTTTCCTTCTATGTTTTTTTTTTTTTTAAGTTGTCTTACCAATGAAAAGTGCAATGGACACTTGAGCTGTAGAAAATACACCGTAAAAAGCATTTTAGAGAAGTTGGTTCAAGTCCTGTGGCTCCCTGCTTGCTTTGGTTCCTTTGCCTGACTGCAATGGGAGCTAGCTAGGTAACATCTGACACCTACAATTCACTTATCAGCACCTATTTGGTTTGGTTGTTTGCAGAAGAGAATACCACACGACTCTAATCAGAGTTGATGTAGATCAATGTGAGCCTTTACTTTCATTATATTTAAAGGGACATACGATTTATTGATTTGTGCATCAAATTTTAGCACACGTGTTTTCTGTTTGTCTACAGTCAGTGCAGCAGATCTGTAGATCCAAATGTCACTCAGCACAAAAGCAGAGTAATAACTGGAAGATGATTAAGCAATGATATTGACATAGGAGACATTCATTTCACGTTGCCTTCAAGTTTGTAGTATATAAAGATGTCGACTTAAGCACAAAGTTAGAGGCCTGAAAAAGCACGAAATCTGAATATCTTTGCTCTCCGTGGGTTTATAACATGGTTGCTTGCTTGACTTAAACATAATGTGCTATTTCTAGGTATTTAAAAGCTACTTAATCTTGTGGTGTTGATAATTAGTTGAAATAAGCAAAGATCTGGTTAAAAAAAAAAAAGAAAAAGCCCCCCCACTTTGCTGCTATCTATCCTTTGCTCAATAGACCTTTTTCTTCATGTTTTTCCTAAACAATGTGGCCTACTTGTAATCTGACATGAGTTTATCACTAGAGGCCAGAATCAGGTAGGATTCACCTCACTGGCCATGTACATGTTAGAGATTTAGTCTAACAACTATCTAGGCTCCCTCTACAGGCAATGCAAGTAGGAAAGACACCTCACTCTACCCCATCCTCAGCTTGGGATCCACTCCAGTGACCAGCTCTACCTACATGGCTGACCTTGGCTACATACCTGAAAGCTATAAAGCCAAATATAGAAGATACGGATCTCAGTTACAATGAAAGCTGCTGGTTTTACTTAAAATCACCTTTGCTTAATTTCACTGGTTTGACCCAGCCCCAATACCTCTCTTCAGCAGTGCATTACAGCTCACTTCCGTGAGATTAGAGCATTCCTACTGTCAGGCAAATGCAGAGGGGACTTGCTGAATCATGCCCTCAGTCTTAAAGATAGATTGATGTTCACTTGTTAAAGCGTATATGAATTATATGCCACCCTTAAGAGGATTAATTAACTCAGTTTTAATGACAAAGAGCAAACCTACAGCTGTATTGCCTCTAACATATGAGGGGGGCTTTTAGCACCTTTCACATTTCCTGCTCCTTTCCTTGAAGCACAGAAACATCATTCATATTTATTTCCACTTGGAAACAAGGAAAAGAAACATGGAAAATAAGTTAATGCTTATGAATAACGGCATGATTGTCCACTATAGAAGTGTCATCACCCACTAATAATTCATTTTTTCCAGAACACAAAGCACATCCATTATATGTGTCCTGCACATTAGCAGTGTTGGAGCTGGGGACAGAGAAGAGCAGTTTTACTTTTGCTGGGTGAATAAAATCATGAATCCTACGTGAGTGACTCACTGCTGTTGTGTAAGCTTGTAAGCATCTTTGCGTGAAAGATGAAGGCATTTGAGATAAGCCCACTTGAATCAGTGCTGTCCTCTCAAGCTTGAGAACATAGTTCTGAGGAAGACGGACTTGAAATGCAGCAAGATGTGAGCTAACGCATTACTGGAAAAGAAATCCACCAAAGATCAGCTAAGAAGTATTCTTTACTTCAATACGCAATTCAGCCTGGCCACGGAATGGCTCTGGTTAGTATTTCTTTTTGAACTATGACTCCAGTTACGCAGCATTCCTGAGGGCAGGTGTGGTCAAATTAAGCACGTTTTAGGGAGGTGGTAGGTCTGAAAAATATACCAAAGGGCAGTTAGTTTCATGGCAATATTTGTAACAGTTGGTTGCAGCAATCAATTTCTTCAATTAATATTCGCGGGCTTAAAGGGAAACCTTTTTTCCCCCCTGCCTCCATATTTCACTGAAGTTGACCTATGAGGACTAACGTGTGCTCACATGAATCCCTACTTGCCCCTCTGCCCAGCACTGCTGTCATAAGCTGAGTACCTGCTGCTGCTCCTGCCCTCCTCTGCTCAGCCCTATCTGCTGCTTGGACTGCTGGGGAGGAGAGGAGCCCACAGACACCCTGCCACCAGGCCTTTTGCTCAGAGATCCCCTTTCCTCTCTGTGGCTGCTGGCCATGTCCCCATATGTGGCCTGATGCATCTACTTGGCTCATGGCAGCACCTGGGGAATGCCGCTGTGTAGGGAGCCTGGGAAACGGAGGTATAGCGATGTCCCGTTTATAGGAACTGGTACATTCCGCTGTCACAAGACTGAAAGTAGGTACGGCCTTTATGAATTTAGAGCTGTTATTTCTGGCACTGGTTCCCACTATCTCACCAACCCTGGAAACACTATTAGCAGGTACTGCACAGATTACATTAATTGCAGCCAAACAGGAAAAATCTTGCAAAAATTTATCGTCTTGAATATGCAGTCTTGCCTAAGAGATGACACAAGAAAGATAATACAAACTTGAGAGACAAAACTCGTTTAACAGGACCTTACTCTTTAGTCATCCAAGACAATGTGTTTCTCTGTTGGCTTTGCTTCCCTGGGCAACTGTGCTGAAGCTGGAACACTTCCCTCACACAGCCCAAATGCTGGTTTCCATTTTGTAGAGCTACATAATTCGATTTGCTTTGGTAGTTCAAAAGTTCAGTGGGGAAGGACTCCCGTGGAGAGGAGAGTGTGAGCAGCTCTCCCTAACAAATGGGTGCTTGCCTTGGAAAACAGCACATGTCTGTTCGCATGCATCCAAACTGCAGGATGCTGAAGTGTCCCGCCGAGAGCGAGCCTGGCAGGGGAAGCGACTTCACAGATCCTTCAGTCACCAGGAGTAACACAAACAAGAGCCAGGAAAAACATTTTGCTGTTTAAAAGGAAATCATTATACATAGTGCTTGATAAAGTTTATTGTACCAATTGGTGGAATCAGGAGGGAGAACAGTGCCCAGTTGTTTGAGGAAAGCATTCAGATGTAAAATCTGCCCTCAGCTCTGTGGTGGTGTTGTGACAGGATGGAGACAAAAGGATATCAAAACACATAGCTAAGAAAGGGGAAAGAAAAGCCGGTAGCTGAAAGAATCCCAACTGCTGTGTAAGGACAATCACAGTGTGGGAATCGGAAGGGAATCACCCATGTCCAAGTCCACATCCAGGGCAAGAATTAGTACAAAGGCAGCAGCACTTTGGAGATTAAAATGATTGTGTGTTACTAAGGCCAAGCAAAAGAATTTTCAGAGCAAACAAATAAAGGTAAAACACACTATTTTTCTTTTCACAAACAGCAGGTCAAAGCACTGTCATTCCACAAGCACTACAGATCACAAAGAAATACCTTCCTCAAAAGTACTCTCCTGCCCTGCTCCTACAGGACTTGAAGACCGCACTAAGAGAGAAGAATTAGACCTCCAGAGGAAGCACAGATAAGAATTTTTCCACACCAGCGTACTACAGTTATATGGTATCTCTTATCATGAAGGGCTTGAAAGATATTTAATGTGCTCTGCAGTGCTAACAGGACCATTCAGCTCCCAGTGTGCACAAGGTTCTCAATCAGCCACCCCCTCTGCCTGGAAAGGCTTTCCTGCAGAGGGGCAGCTCCTAGGGGCACTCAGAAAGGCAGGAAGGGAGGGCAGTGCCATCGCAGTGCTGTATAATCGATCTGCCCCTTTGAAGGCACACTGAAACCCAGCTAACTATAAGACTTTTGGGAAGCACTTCTCCCTGCCCGTGGTTTATGGAATAACTGTGTGCAATGGTACATCCCAGAGCACTGTGCTGTGCATAAGCTACCAAAGAAGCTGCACTACCCACTGAACTTGAGCAGACCCAAAGAAATGACTCAGAGCTGAAGCTACCTGTAGGGCACTCCCAGCCTTTTAAGCCCTGTGCTTAAAATATGTGTTTATGACCTCTTCCCCTCCTACACAATGTAATAGGAGATAATTCGTATGAAAAAGCCAGATGCTGGTAGAGAATGTTATGCGGTCAAAACGTTTTATGCTTGTGGTTGAAAAAAGAGCAATTGCTAAACTGTGATTTACATAAAGTGCTCCTAACATTATTTTTAAAGGCACAGCAGTCCTAGAAATATTCAAGTTGGGTGGTCAGTGCTTTTGTTTCAGTTTCAAGCAACTGGTGGAAAATAGGAACAGACAAGCCATGAAAACTTAAACCTAACTTTGGCTGCTTTTCTGGAAAGAAATCACTGCTCAGCCTAAAAATGTTGCCACAGTCTACAAGAAGAAAACTGTAGATGAAAAGGTATCTCAGAGTATGTGTCAGTTTTAATATATGAGGCCTTTATCATGAGGCAGAACTAGGAAAAAAGCCCAAAACCACTGAGGGCATTGTGGTACCTTTATTCCCATACGGTAACAAAACTCCTGCATGGTGCTATTTGTGGTTTGTGTTTGCACATTGGGAACTTGTGCATTTTCATTTGTAATTTTTCAGACACAGGACAGGAAATCTGAGCCAAGGATAGGCTTTAATTCTGCTCTGAAACCACTCTTTTCTGGCTTGAGATTTTTGAGGAATGACCCTCAAATCCTGAAATGATGTTCTGTGTTCTCATGTCAAATAAGGTATGAACACATTAAGAGGAAAATTTTGTCAGAAGCCATCGTTTCACTCACTTGCAACCTTTTTCCTCACTACTTTACAAATAAAAAAATAAAAAAGTTTTAACAGTAAGGATAAGCAAAGCCCTTGAGAAATGACCCAGGAAAGAAACACTGCAGTGTTTAAAGAGAAGCTTAAACAAACACATATCAGAAATGTGTTTCAAGCTGCAGGAGCTCAGACAGAGCTGCTGCTTTGCAGCTGGGGACACAGGGGACAGCTGTAAGGTTGTCAAGGTGGCACTTGAAGGTGAAAGAGCCCAATATCTCCTTTTTTGCCTTCACCAAGGGGGAACTTTGGCTTATGTGCTGGGGAAAGTCTCAGAACTGACAGCCCTTAACCCTAACCTGAAAATTTAGCCCTACCAAGATGTGTTTTACTCACTACAAGAGAAACCAAAATAAGACTAAAAGGAGAAGATTTACTTCTCACCATAGGTCACAGGGTGTTCAAAAAGCTTTATAGGTTCAGTCAGGTTCACAGCAACGTTTAGCTACTCTGGTGACAAAATTGGGGTTTGTGCTTTCTTGTTTTGAGTATTTGTACTTCTTCAGCTGCAGCTCCTGCATAGCAGGTTGTGTTCCAACAGAAAGGAAGACTGTGCATGGGAAGGATGACAGCATTCCACCTTGCCCAGGCAGCCATTTTCTGCACTCACCAGCACAGCCAGAGCTGCTGGGTTTCTAGAGTTCAGCTGTGCTTGATTCATCCTAAATGCTGCTGAGTTCCTTCCTCTGCCTGCAAAGGGACAGCTCAGTGTCCTCATTTTCACTATTAGGATGTTTTTGAAAAACTCTCCATTACTTAGTATTTGCAAAACATGCTGTCTCTTCAAGCATAAAATGTTGGCACTGATAGACTCTGAGGGCTTTTATACAGTAAATTGATCAGATTATTTTGTTTAAAACCATTGTTCTAAATACAATCACAGATTTCTGGCTCTCAGACTGTGTTCATTTTAGCCTCATCACAGCTAAAATTCTGACCTAAAGCCCATATAAATATTTGCCCTTTTAGCATTTATTTTGATTCTAATCATATTCATAGTTTGTTTGATTGCTTTTTAAAATCAGACTAAATAGATTGCTTTGCTGTACAGTTTTGCCACAAATGTCTGTTCTGCAGAGCAAAATGTTATGCCAGATTTTTCCAGCAAACTCTGTAAACATTTACTTTACTGCCCTGTAATTGCTTTAACATGTATTTTCGTACACTATCCACCTAGCTAACTATCCACCATCAACTGTATTAGCAGGAAGATTCTGCCTAATATTCAAACTCCATAATTTCTTACACTCATTTTTGTTTACTTAAATACCCCAATCAGTCCTTGCAAGTTTTGCACTGTGCTTTGCAAACAACCTACCAGCTACCAATGTGTATGTGAACCTTACAAGGAAACACCAACAGGTTTTAGGAGTGTATCCCAAGCCTATTCAGAACAGATCCCTTTCAGGCTTCAGGCACATGAATCTCTGACACTGATTTATCCAGGAACAGTGTTTTCCTGTTCACATCTTAGAGCAAATTTTGGCTGTACGTTTGGGTAAGATGAATGGCTGGTAAATTAATATATGTCTGGCTTATAAAAACAGAGTTCAGGCTTTTCCGAACGAAAGCAAAATTCATTTTTGGGTGGACTTCAGCCCGTGGACTGACTCTCGCCACATTCACAGGTGTTCTTTGGCAAACACATTTTGTAGTGAGCTAACCCAGGACAATAACACAGAACCTTTTAACTCAGCATGGCTGGTGCAGGTGAATAATTTTTCAGTGTGTTCATAGTGGCAGCCATTCTCTTTTCCCAGTGTACACAGCAAAAGTTAGCACTGACTGTGATGTGAAGGCTGCACACTGCTGTGCTGCGATGCTTCTGAGAGAAGGCAAAGGCAAGGAGGGGCAGGGACAGCACAGAGCTCCCAGCCTGCAGCAAGGCACAGGTCCCAGTCTGCATTCACCATGTGTGGTTTATGCAAAATGCAGCACGTTGTTTGAGACCACTTATTTTAAAATATTGACACAGAAATTTATCACAATTATCATTAATTATTGCCTGCCTTGCCAGTTTCTGCAGTAGTCAGTGACTGGTTCTGGAACTATAACAGTCTCAGGGCAGTGGCTGGTTTACTGGGGTCAGGCTGAAACACTGGAAAACCTACAGTATTGCTAACTCAGAGAAGCTGCTCTGCAAACACACACATGACATGGGTGACCTGGCTTTGGGGTTGAAAACACACAGTTCCCAAAACTAAAATGTGAGAACTGATACACCACAAATACCTTTTGCCGTATGGCACAGGTGCATCAGGAGCTATCTGCAATTCTCCAATGCACACTCAAAATCCTACTCAGTGTCTTTGCTTTGAAAATACTTTAAAAAGAATAAAAATCTAAGTATACATTTTCAGATGTTGCTCCATTTTTACCACAGCTTTTAGGAGAGGGAGAAAACATTTATCAAAATCATATCTAAAGGAAGGCCTACGTTTTTCTAACTACGTTATATTCTCCCCCCCCCCCC
>VWZF01003183.1:229887-378633 GCA_013396755.1 Sclerurus mexicanus
CCCCCCCCAAAATAAAATCATGTTCCAGCCAGTTCAACTTATTACACAATAGCAGAATGTACTGGAGTTGATCATTATACCCAAATAGTGATGCTCCCGGTGTTCTTTACTCAATATACGAGTGTAGCTATACCAGAAGGATATAAACAGAAAGCCAGCAGAGAAAAAAGCAGATGTTATCAGACCTACTTATTATTAAAAGCTCCAGAACTGAATCCAGTGACTTTTTGACAGGCTAAAGTATGTTATATGCTGAAAGGCAGCCAGTAAGGAACTGGATACTTCAGAAGAATATATCACTTTCTTTGACATCCTTTTGCAATTACAAGTCACCCTTATGGTCAAACATTCCTCACTTAGTATTTGCACTCATCTGGCTGCAGCTTCCAGCTGCTGATCCTCCTCATGCCTTTCCCCACTAGATTCAAGAACCCATTAAAGTATTTATATGTTGTAATCAAGTTGCCCCTCAAGACTCTTCCTGATATACTAAGTAGATTGAGTTCCTTAAAAACCTCTCTTTGGAAGGCATTATCTTTAGCCCTCTAATGAGTTTGGGAATTCTTACCACTCTGCTTGTTTCCTAGCTGCTGCTTTATTTTTTTCCCCTTCATTTCTCCTGTTTTAAAACCATGATCAGACCATCTTCCCCAATACCAGTTTACCAAAGGTATACAAAACTGCATCACCCATTTTTCCCCTGTTTGTTACGCCTCATTTAGCCATCTCTGAATCTTTTTCCCAGTGCTGAATACATATTAGGAGTTGTATATGGAATATTTTCTTATCTGCCTGTCATATTCAGTGAGACATAGAACCCCTTTCCATACATGTAGCTGGCAATCCTTGATCCTAAAGACTAATTCTACCATTGAATCAGTTAATCTAAAAGTCTAGAAAGTGGCTCTGTTATTTAATATTCTACCAACCATCATGTTATCCCATTTTTAATGCGTACTCTCAGATTATGGAGAAACTGCACCTCCAACTGAGCCTGTGCACTGAAGTGCACTTTACAGATTTGATTTTGCAATGCTGATTGAAATACACATCGTGGTCAAAAAGTAAACCTAACTCAGAGCCTGAAACCAGCTTTCTCTGAACATGTTAATTACACTCTTATACGTCAGTTCTCTCTGTCAGAGTTTCCTTTTCAAATTCCTCTCTCTTGCAGAACAATGGTGATATTCTTCATTTTGTCTGCTCTTCTTTGCATTTCAAAACTTTTAATGTATGCTGTTTCATTTTTCTGCAATTTTTACATTCTGTATTTCTAATTCCTTACTTCATTTTCTTCTAAAGTAGAATATGCTTTTAGCTGAAGCATCATTTTCATATAGCCAAGGAATATTGGCTTTTCGACCATCTAGAAAAACCTTAGAGATCTTTGAGATTTCTTTGACATTTTTGTATTTGTGCACACACATGTCATATTTGTCACTATTTCTGCTCAGCTCTGATAAAGCAGACCTTGGGAATCAGTCACCATAGACAACAGGGATTGGGACAGGTCCTCTCTCCACTGGTCCCATCCATGTACTGATGCATGCTCTTCAGCTTCTCTTTAAGTTAACACTGATTTCTGGCCCACTAAGTAACTCCTTCTACTCCTTATAAATTAAGCTCAAAGTGCAGTTACTGTGTCTAAAGAACAAGAATTTTGAAACAGAAAACGTGCCTTTAGAATTAGGAAATTTAATAATGCTCCACTTTGGATGCCTAAGAACTTTGATAGATGAGTTTAAGGGTCAAACTGATCTTCTCCTATAAGCCTTGATTTTTTCACCACATTTTGGAGAGAAACTTAAGAAATTGTGTATCGTGTTCTCCCATTTCATTTATGATGCACAAGAGGTTCTCTACCAGTATCTTCAGATGGGCTTTGCAACAGTAATGCATTTGAATCAGAACTAATCTGTTTTCATTGGCCAATGTAATTAATACAGGTAAAAGTTCCTATAATATCCCAGTTAACAGACACATGCATCATCAGAAAACTAATTCAGATTCATTCCCTTACAGGTTCCTAATTTTCGCTAAATATTATCTGAATTCTGTACAGACCAAAGGCTTTTGATAAAGTTGGCAAATTAAATGGTTCCAGTTACCTTAGTACAGATTGCTCTATTCTTCATGGCTTAAAATCCTATCTGCAAAATCTGAATGACTTAGAAACACTGTCATAGAAGAAAAAGATAAGCTGCTTATGGTAGTTTGAAAGTCATGTTAGATTACTGTGGAATTTAACTGTTTTTCTGGAGGAAATCCACATGTGTGTCAATTGTAGCAGCTAGAATTCGGTCTCCTGGTTATTTGTGCAGTTGGGGTGAGGAGAAAATTCCCTGCACAAGCTGAAGCCGGGAGGGCAGCTGCTGTGTGCCACAGCACAGCCCTCCCTGGCAGCTCAGCTCTCTGCTGGGCTTCTGCAGCCATCCCCCAGGCCTGCGCTCAGTGCTTTTTGCACAAGGGAGGTGCAACTGGAAAACTGCTAAGCCAGAACCCTTCAGACCATTCATCTTTTCATATGGCATCCCTAGGTGCAAAGCTGTGCTGTTCATTTTATGAGTGACTAATACATTGCGTGACTATTTCTATTTTTATTCCTTGTTTCAGTTGACAGATTATATAAATGCGTTAGTGCAGCTTTACGTACAACACAAGAAAACTGAGTTTTCAAGCAGGTTGTTCTGGAAGCTCAACAAAGGAGACAGTGATAGGAGGGAAGAGCTAACATGAAGAGGAGAGGGAGGCTCAGATCAGTGTGTAACCAGAAGATCAGAAGACAACATGATCTACTATCTACTAGCAAGGTAATTTTTGCCCATAATTGCCTTCTTTCATTCTCAGTGCTGAATGACACTAAATTTATGGAGAGACCTGATAACCAGGAGTTGAAGAGAAAAGGCAAGACAAGAGCCAACAGTGTGCACTCGCAGCCCAGAAAGCCAACTGCATCCTGGGCTGCATCGGGAGAGGTGGGGCCAGCAGGACAGGGGATTCTCCCTCTCAGCTCTGCCCCCATGAGACCCCACCCAGAGCACAATGCCCAGTTCTGGGGTTCTGAGCACAATGAAGATGTGGACCTGTTGGAGAAGGTCCAGAGAAGGCCATGAAGATGGTCAGAGGGCTGAAGCATCTCTCCTATATAGACAGGCTGGAAGAGATGGGGTTGTTCAGCCTGGAGAAGAGACAGCTCCAGGATGACCTCATTGCAACCTTCCAGTACCCTAAAGGTAATTGTAAAAAGGGGAGAGAAGGGCCTTTTATATGACAGATAGTAACAGGACAAGGAGGAATAGATTTCAACTGAGAGTGCAGGTTTAGATTAGATGTTAAGAAGAAACTCCTTACTCAGAACGTGGTGAGGCACTGGAACAGGTTGCCCAGAGAAGTTGTGGCTGCCCCATCCATGGAAGTGCTCAAGGCCAGGCTGGATGGGGCCCTGAGCAATCCCGTCTAGGGAACGGCACCCCTGCCCATGGCAGGAGGGCTGGGACTAGACGATCTTTAATGTCCCTTCCAACCCAATCATTCTCTGACTCTGATTCACCGAACCTAAGTGCCAAATCCCTGACAAATAAAACAGTCCTACTAAAAACAACACCCTTGGCAATCCCAGTCAATTGCTAAAATAGTCATCTTCTCTGCTTTTCCTGATACCATGCTGGCAGTTGCTGGGGCCTCACCACAAACATGCAGGAGGAGTATTTTGATCAGCATTAATGGTGTGGCTTCATAACCCTGCTTGGAGCACCAGCCTCTCCCCTGCTGCAGCGA
This sequence comes from Sclerurus mexicanus, assembly GCA_013396755.1. Classification (NCBI taxonomy): domain Eukaryota; kingdom Metazoa; phylum Chordata; class Aves; order Passeriformes; family Furnariidae; genus Sclerurus; species Sclerurus mexicanus. Next base: position 233,665 of record VWZF01003183.1, read on the forward strand.
GAGTCCGTGAGAACAGCCTGTGCTCTCAAGGTCAGCATGAGAGAATTAAAACCACCTCACAGCCCCAGAGAAAGACATCTTGGATTTAAAAGGTGTGGAACTCGCAGCTCCTTTACACTGCTAATTCCAGCCTAAAATGACTAATTATCATCCAAAGTCCAGCCTTCCTACAAGTGTGTCCCAGCCCAGTAATTCAGGAATGCACTGAACAGGAGAGAAGGATATTTAGTGAAAAATCAGTGTGTGCTTTGGGACCCTGCTACCTGGAGAGTACTGAGGGTGCTTCTATGCTTGAAAGCAGCTCACTGTTTAAATGCAAAAAACACACATGGAAAATTACCCCCTGTTCAGATGAGACAGGTAGTAGGGAGCACATAAACCATGATGTGCACTGCTTGTTTTTCCAGAGACTGCACCAACTAGGAAATTATTTCAAAACACCCGATATAATCAGAGCACTCCCATCAGGCCTTCAGACAAGGACAGATGTCATCAAGCCAAGCCATGGGATTATCATCAGTGGTTAAACTGACAGCACAAAATGGAAAAACAGGCAAAGAAAGGGTAGAACATTCATAATAAAAACATTATAGAGGACAGATAATTTTATTGTAGCTAACAATGAACAGGAACCAGCATCTGCACTGAAGCAGAAGAAGCGATGAGGGAACACAAGCCCAGTGACTGTGACTGCAGACTTGCTGAGCTCACTCAGAGCCATGACAGAAAGGTACAGGCACCTGATGCAAGATTAATGATGCTACCTGCAGGACAAGGTTTGAAGCAAAAACTGCCACAGGAAGCAAGCAAGAACTAAAATGATATTACTTAAAATGTGTGTAAATAAAACACACTGGCAAATAAAAAAGCCATGGGAATACCATAGGAAGTATCCTAGACATTGGGTCGGAAAACACTGTATCAGCACTCTGCCCTGCACCAGGAATCATGAGGAAAGGACATTGACAAATGACTGCATGCCTGGACAAGTAAATCAAGTTTTCTACTCATGTATGCCACAGAAAGCTGCAGCAAAGAGCTTCTTGTGTATTTTTCACCCTGCTGTGCTGTCTCCATTTTAGCTGGGAAACTACAATTTAATTCAAAAATAATGTGAAACATTCCTACCAGAGCAACAAATCAGAAGTCCTAAGAAACGCAGTTCAGCAAAATGTATGTGCTGGAGCAGATAGACATCTGATCCAATTTTTAAACCCCTAGTTTTCCCAAACCTTGTTTATGTGTTAGCCAGAGAGAAGACACAAGGTGAAATAAATGTGTGATTTTTTTCTTTTAATGTATGCTCTGATAAAAAACCAGGATGAAATCTCTGTGCTGTAATTGGCAATACTCAAAGCATATTTCTTTTGAAGTCAGTGACTAGTTAAAGTATCACTCTTCTCTATGGCCCACGGTCACTCTCTGAAACAACAAACTACACAAGTTATTTTCAAGACCGCTGTTACTTTTGGCTGTTGCAGAAATTTTTCAGCCACGATCTTTCAAATTGAACAAGACAGTTTCAACTGACACGACCAACTTTAGGCAGGATGTCTTTTATCCCCACCTCCTCCATGTCTGAAGAATTACCATGACCAGAAAAGGCTGATTTCCTTTCACAAGCTGCAGGCACAAGTCAGCACTGATTGCAAGGAATAGGAATAAACTCCTGCTTGCAGGCAAGTTCCTGATGGACCGCAGAAAAGGACTTTCTGAAAAAGCCTCTTATTACACTAGAGTTAAAAAAAAAGAGATGTGTTCATAACACAAATTTGTTCTGCACCCACGAGGGAAAGAAAATGGGTTTTGCACATCTTGAAAATGTTTTGGTAAATGTCTTGCCCACAAAATCATTGTTCTTCTGTTCTTTTATGTCCCCTTTTGGCAACCCTTGTGTTGGTGGTACCCCCCTGCTCTATTTCCTTCATTCTGTCTGTGAATGACAACTTATTTTACTGGGGTGTGACCAGCCGGTTATCTGGCAGGGACTCACAAAGACTCCAATCCAAAAAGCCAATCTCTTCCTAGCTCCAATCCTGCAAGGCTTTAATGAGGTCTTTTAGAGAAGCAGCAGTTATCAGAGATTCATTAAAGATGAGGACATCCTCATACAGCCAGTAATTGCTTTAACTCCGCTAGTTGGTGTTGTTTGTGAAAACCGAAGCCTGCAAAGCAATGCTCTCAATTTAAATTTTTGCACTGCTTTGTGCCTGCTCTGGAACTTTCCCACTCTGTCAGTGAATCAAAGTGAACAACAAATTTATTTTCTTTTTTATCACGACAGAGGGTTATTCTGCTGGGGCCCATGGATAACCTTGTCCAGATAAATATTCAACTACTGCAAGCTACGCCATTGTAAACTTTCTGAGGAACAATTAGAAAGGTATCATCAACACTATGTCCTGTGATGTTTTACTAATGGAATACAACATTTCTAAACATCCACATGGCAATATTTTGCTGCTACAGGTCTGATGAAAATTAGAGTAAAAACCTAGCCTTTTAAGAAGAGATGTGGCGAAATCATTACCGGATGAAAACGTATCTCTTCAGTGAAGTCAGAAAGCCTCTGGCAGGTATTGGTTTTGATCTAATTTTAAAAAAATCCTTTTCAATTCATCTGCTCATGCTTTTTATGCATGCAATAATAACTTCCAGTTTACCCAACTAGTCCTTAGCTCTATCTTGCAAACTCATTAAAATACAGCACTTGTCATTCATAACCTACGTATCAAAGTTTACATTTGAGGGTGTTTAAATGAAGGACTATATAGATCAGAGCTGTTAGTGCCACTCGCTTTGCTTAGAAATGTTAGAATCAAAACAGTAGCTTTGTCTCAAGTGTTGGAAAATTATCTCTCAAGCTGCCTTTCTACAGATAACCTGCAAAACTGAAGCTCGAGTAATTCCATTAGAAGCATTTGGAGATCATATTAGCAGAGAGTTTTGTAAATTAAACACAGCTAGAGATTTTAGATCTCAGAGGGCCGTGTTCAGAACATGCAAATGGCAAGAGATGCCCACCTGCACCTGCCAGCCAAGCACGTGTGATATTGTACCTGTGAAAATTTCCCTCCAGCCCTGGCTTCTCCTCACCCGACCTGCTCACTCAGGCAGCAGATGGGACACTGACCTGACAAGCACAGGAATGATTTAAGTTTTGCTTGTTTTCCTGTTTTGTTTTTTTTTCTCATGGAAATATTTTGCAAATATGAATTGACACTCGAAGCAGCTTTTTCTAACTTATTGTAAGAACAGACTTGAAGGAGGGGCAGATTCCCGACAAAGAAGATCTGAAGGAGGAGAAGGGCTTTGCTCCACAGTGTGGATTTTCCTTGAAGTGTCTCACTGGGCCATCTGTGATCTCTGCTATGAAGCTGGAGATGCTTTTGAAATAGCAGCTATGCAGATGCCCCATTTTGATGCTGAGAGTCTGCATTGGTTTAACTGTTTCTAGAGAAATAGCTCAAAGCTCTTCTTGGCTGACAGACTGTCTAGCATCCCTCATGGAATGATCATGGTTAACAGCTTTGCACTACAGGAGAGTCAAACTTTGACCAAAAGGATAATGTTTACCAGAATAGAAAACAGTGCAAAAATGTGAGACTAACACCTATGTGGCTATAAAAAAAAGCAGAAAAGCAAACCAAAACTTCTGAAATACAATTATAAAATCCTAAGCTACAGTTCATAAAGGTCATAACTGCACAAGTATTGAACAGAGAGATTTGCACGTGCCGCTCTGGTGGCACTTGCTGAGCATTTCATGCTGCCCACTCACCAAACTGCTGTGAGGTGCTGGGTTGCTGCATCCCCAGACATGTTTCCCATAAGACTCAAACTCCTGCTGTGCTTTAACATCCTCTCCCCACTGGAGGATGACTTTAGTTTCCTGCTAAATCTTCAGGAAATTTGTAACAGCTGAGAACTAAACTACTTTTCACAGTACTTGGAGTGCGTCACGGCTTTTACCAAAGGAGTGACAGGTCATGACAGAAACGACACTCTTTGGGAAAGCAATGGTTATCTCTAACTCTCCGTCCCCAGTCCCCGAGGGTCTGACAGTCTTAAGGAAAGCCGGATTTCCTTTGGCTCTCCAGGTTTCTCTCTAAGCTGCTGGATACAGCCTGAGCGAGCAAATATTCATTGCTGCTCCGCAAGAGCTCCCTGATGAGCTCTCATCAGCCATCCTCAGCGGGTACCTGCAAGTGGCGTTGCCAGGGTGACCTCCTCCCCAGCAGCCTGTCTCTGCCAGAAGAGCCACAGTTTAGCTCTCGCTGGTTACAGCAATTAGATTCTGACAGTACAGCACTTGGCCAACAACTCCATCCTGCAAGGCTTTAGTGAGCTCCCTGAGAAATGGGAAGCAGCCTCACAGTCAAAATGGAGATTCCAGTCCCACTGGAAGGCAGACAGAGCTCGCAGATGCAGAGTCACACTGTAAACCATGAATGGACACAACCTAGGGTGACATCTAACAGTGGAAATAGAGGAGCATCTAAAGGTGAATGAGCAGCATAGAGTTCCTCAGAAATTTCCTGGAAAAATCTGCTTGCACAAGGCATTCACTGGGCTCAGGGCTTCAGTGCAGGATTTAATAAAGGGGCAGTTTTGTTGCATAAAAGTAGGTGACAGGCAAGCAAATGCATGTACTTCCAGATATTAGAAAGTGCAATAAGGCAAAACCAAAAACCCAGTGTGTTTGCTAGAGGGGCCATAAAGTGAAAATAAACCACAAAGCCTCCACGCTGTAAGACAGCAATGCTACACAGGCAAGAGTAAACATAGGGCTGTTTCTGGAAAGTATTTTAACACAGCAGTCATGTTGTAAAACCTATGCTAACCAGTGTTAAGAGAATCAGAACAGAATTGTTGCAAAGAGGAGAAATGTGGTGGGGTGAGTTAAGGGAATTAACATAGCTAATAAGAAGCATGCAGAATAAATTAACTATGATAGCTAATTTATCTTCAATAAACACATTTATATGTAGGCTTACATGAATGAATGGGACAAGCAGATTTTAACTCTCTGCAGGTAAATGTTCTCCAATTTGCATCCACACTGATTCTCATGCTGCTATATCTACATAAAATTATAAAGAGGATGAGAAGTCCTTTTCCTCAGCAGCACTACAGAAGGAAAGGTTTGTCCAGTCACCAGAGACAGTCACAAGTTGCTGCTCAGCTTCACCATGTCACCTCTCGCGTCTGTGATGTGGGAGCTCTCACCCTCAGTGAATTAGTAGCACCACACAACAGACTGCAAGCAGGAGATGCAAAAGTCCTTAAGGCAGAGACAAGCATCTGAAGAACTCTAAGGACAGGCCTGAGAAAGTGGAATTTCCCTCCTTGTTTCATTCCTTAAAAATTCTGTGATCAATGATATTTCATATTCTTTCCCTATTAAGGGCCAAAAGCACAGACTTAGGAGCTGCAGCAAGGAGAGTTTCCTCCTTGAACAGGGCTCCAGGTGCCCTAGAACATGGTGCAGAAATCACAATAATCATCACAGACCCTTCAAAATGCTCCTGTATAAAACAAAGGAAAATCTTTTTTGATGACAACAGGCCTTTGCAGCCTTTCAAAGAGAGCCTGGCATTCAAAATAAATATTCTGCCATTATAGTGGATGAGCACTTGAGTCCACTTACTTCAGCATTCAAGATGCCATCTGCTGTCTTTGCTGGTATTTTTCTCGTCTCTTCTCTCTCCTCCCTTTATAGACAGTAATTCTGGTTAACAATATGCCACCTTACATCAGTGTCTATGGCAGACTATACCATGTACACAGCGTGCTGTACATGAGCTGCAGGGTGCAATTCCACCTCAAAACAACCCTTGAAAGCACCATGTCCTGCAGTGAGCACTAAACAGCACATACATCAACCTTGCACAGAGATGAGTAAGTCTCTACCCACCAGAGACAGGGTCTGGCCCCAGATGACAACAAATTAAAAAGGCAGAGCACTACCTAGAGACACTATAATGACTTAGATACCTCTTGTGGATTTACACAGGCAAGAGTAACTTGTTTATTGGACAGGTATGAAGGTGCTGCAGATTTCAAAAGGCTAACCCGTGCCTGCTCTCCAGAAGACAGCTCTGTTTCACAGCTCAAAAGCATACATGGGCTGTTGGGGATCACCAGCTTAAGCATGGAAGTCTGGCTAAATAAATGGTTCATGAACAGCACACTGTGCTCATGCGAGTTCACTGTAGCTACATTGGTTCTCTGCTGTACCATTTAGGATCATCCTCCCTGCACAGTAAATAATTTACTGTCCCCTTTTCAAAGAGGACTTTCTGTAGTACAGAACACATGGAAAATCATCATGAGTGACAAAAATTTAGCTTGTGTAAGAGTTCTTCCGCTTTCTGACAATGAATAAGTTATGCCCTGTTCACAGGAACTTAGTGTAACTACAATATTTAGCTGCCATAGTATTCAGTATCATCTTGCCTGCACAGTGAATAATTTATCTGTTTATTTCCACAGGGGACGTCATATGAGCAAACTTGAATGGCAGCTGATTGCATGCATAGTATGTATAGCCTGAGAAAGGATTTGCAGCAGCCATGTGATAAGAGTCCTGGCTATTGCTGCTGCTGTGGAACAGCTGGGGAGGGAACACAGTGCCTATTGATAGGCTTTCTTTGGGGGAGCATCCATAAATAGATGTGTGCAGGAATAGCACACCGAGTACCTTCAGCAGCAGCTTGCCAGCTCTTCTCAGTGTTTCAGGTATGCCCACTAAGGAGTGACTAACAAGTCCTCACTGAAGGTAAAGTTTGGTCACACCATGTCCATCTGTCAAAGCCACCTTGAGGCATCTCAAGGGAATGTTAAAAAGCCATTCGCATGTCTCTATGGTATAGAATTTTTATTTTTTTTTTTAGGTCAGATTCACTGCTGTTGTACCAGGAATATCCTCCAACCTTTTGGGTTCTTGGGATTTCCAACTGCCAGTCCCCACTTTGCCACTATGTGTATCATCCTAAACAAGGCGCAACTGTCTCTGACACGACTGTATTTCCTCACTCATCAAGGAGGCTGCAAGTCTGAGGTAGTACTTTTAAGACACTTTGAATTAAAGATTACAGCTGCAGTTTACAGATTTTTCTGCTACTCCTTTTCCACTTGACTGATAATGCATTTTTATGCCCCATTTTTGCTGTGTGTCTATCACCATGCTATGCTGGCTTTCACTGAGACATGTTTTATTCCAAGAATTCTCCCTGAAAGCAGTGGATGGGTCCATATCCAAAGCCAGCTGATCCAAAGGATCAGGTCCCAGCTGCACACTTCATGCCTTAGGCACTCCTGAAAGCCCTTGCAGCAGTTGCAGGGGCTAATGTGCTTCTCAGAATAATTAAAGGGAGTAGATTCTGTTGCTAGATGAGCAAATTAATCTGATTTATAAACTTGATGCATCTCTATTGCTTATAGAACATCACACACAAATGCACAGTGGAATTAGCAGGTTATTGATGTGCTCCAAATGAGGATTTGTCACCAACGTAATGCAAGTCTTTTGAACTTCTCCAGGAACTCAAAACATTCAGTACCTTGCATAGCTTCTGCGTGTTCTGGGTTTGTTTTTAAACATTAATTTGGACTGTGACTTCAACAAGATCTACTTTGTTCTAACAGCAATTATTCAATTCAACGTAATTCAATTAAGCTACAACTGTTTATGCCAGTGTAATTAGGAGGAGAATTTAACCTGATAAGATCCAACATGACTTTAAAATGTAGTGGTTAGGCTGCACTGTAAAATACAGTTACATGATGAGATACAGGTAACATTGCTTTCCTGGTCTGCCAGTCTTACCAATTCAGAACAAACAGCCAAGGCAAAAAAAATACAATTGCTGGGAGACTTCAGAATTCCTTACTGACCTCCATAATCAGCAAAAATGGATTTTATACTGGAATGGAATGTAATGGTCCTGCCAAGTTTATTTTATTGACATTCTACACTTTTATACAGTATGTGGGTCCCCACTGGCTTGGAAAATTCTGGTGGCTTTTTACTGAAAGTAGACTTAGTTAATATTAAATCTACAGAGACATTTTTCCCACTGTGTGCACTTTGGAAGACATTTTGGTGACTATATTGTTAGTTTCAAAGCTGCATTGTTAAAGTTTTGCCTTACAATGAGATGAATTACACTTAGGATAACTAAAGCTCTGCAGTTGGCAAATAGCATGGGTTTCTTTTGTTCCTTGAGAAATAAATGACTCCTGGAACCTGGGTACAAGTCTGCCCAGAAGTGATAATCAAAATAGATACAGTGCAAAAGTCATGCCAGAGTGCCACAGGATGAAAATTTTATTTCTAGAAGAAGGTAAATAGAAAAATAAGAAGTGGAAAAGAGTGAAAATTTTTCTTTTGGTTTTGATGCTTACCTGGTCAGGTAATTTGAAATGTTTGCTCCACCTGAACATTAAACTTTTGTTCCTTATCAGATCTTTCTTTGCCTTTCATTTGAACGCTTCCCTAAGACAGTAAATAAAGATTTCGTTTGTATAGTCCCAGTCCATAACCCTTCCTTACATATGCTTTCCCAAGGAATCAAATCCACACTAAACATGGAGGCAGCTTTGTTTATGCACAACTCGGTTTTTTTCTGACCCTAGCTTTACAGGAAGTCTACTGCCAAGGGAAAAGGGGTTTCTTCTGCTATGAATGCTGGAATATACTTGTGCAGATTATAATGGTGACCTGCTATTAATTGTGACACCAATTTGTCACATCGAAGGTAGGTGAGATGAACACTTATTATAGTCTTAAAACCCAAACAGGCAAAAAGGGAGTCTGCATCACAAAAATCTTGCAGCCTGACAAACACAATGACACAAGAGAAAAGGATTATTTTATATGGGGAACTGATCTCAGTGAACTTGCACACTCCACAGGACAAGATCCACAGTGCCCCCAAGATCCAGTTCAGTATATCAGCCAAGCCTCTCACTTTGGTATGGTCTACAGAGCAATATTGTATACAAGCTTAAGATCATACAATTTATAGTTCTGAGGCAGAAAACAATTTTTTTCATAGATTCACCTCTGAAAGAAAAAATAAATAACTTATTCTTGGAATTCCTTCTTTTCAACACAATGTTAAAAAGAAATATTGTCATTGGTACCAAGGTTTAGTCCAGTTTCCTTAATCTTTTGGTAAGCTTTTCCTGTGAGACTCTCAACTCTCCCTGCTTTGTCCTCTTCCTGGGGAACTTATTCAAATAACTTGGGGCAGAAACAGAAACTTAAAAAAAAACAGAAAGCTTAAATGCCGCTCCACAAACTATGTTTGTTCTAACTGCATAGCTGTGAAAAACCAATACCTGCTTTAGTCACCTCAGAAAGCAGAGTTAAGAAACAGGCGCTTGTCCAACACATTTCCCACTCAAAACATTTCACAAATATTAGCTAAACAACCCTTGTAATGTGCCCACAACCCAAGTAATAGGTGGTCTTTACGGAGGTAGGAGACGGGATCTGAGTTGCCAGTGGCTACCAGGAACACAAGGTGCAAATTGCAACACAAACTGATTTTCCCAGCTCCATTCAGCAGGAGCCCTTTAGTTCTTTATTTACACTTACAAAAAAGATTCACAACTCGTTTGTGCGTCAGCTGGAGTTAGGGTGCGGCAATCAATACAGAGAGATCATCCCTCACCCATCTTTTGGTAACAAACTCTCACTAGGACATCCTGATGCGAGATGTCACCTGATGGCTCGGTGCAGGGTACACCGTGGCTGCAGCACCAACACAGGGCAGAGGGACATGTGAATCCACCCACTTTGGACCATTTTCTGTGTGTTTGCTTTAGCCCTAAATTATGCAAAGCCTGCATCACAGCCCACATGCCTTTGGGAGCCAGCAGTGGGGTTAAGAGGCTGAACTTGCAGGTGAATTGTGATAGTCTTTGGAGAAGCAATTATTCTGCACTGACAGACACCAATTTTAAATTATGAGGGTTGAAATTACGGTACAATTCATATTATGCTTCTGGCAGTTCCACAGTGTCTCATTGAGAAACTTAAATTTATAGAGAAGGCAAAAAGAAAAGATGACAAAGACTGCACATTTTCCCTCAAAATATAAATTATTCAGTAATACTAGGAACACATGAGCAGCAGTGAGGGCTCCCACAATTCTGTGGCATTCTCGTCTTTGGCAGTTTCTATTGAATTCACCGAGAGATTAAAAAGTCTTCCTATCAGTCAGCTTTTTTTTTTTTTTTGAGACGTTATAGCTTTAATAATAAAATGTAACAAAACAGTCAAGTAAATGTGAAAAGCTAACAGCAAAAATTACAGGCATTGGTGGAGAGCACATTAAGAATGAAAAAAAATCAATTTTTTCATCTTACAACAGTGTATCTTGGGAACACTAATAATAGGTGCCTCTTTTCTCTCTGAAATGACTTCCCCCTTTTTGTTTTTGCACATGATCTGATACAGGATTCATCTAGCTGCAACATCTAGATGCAAAGCAAGTGAGAAAAGGAACCTTTGTCTGCTATTTTAAAAGCAGGAATTCTGACTGGAGAACGGATGATTAAAATGCTGTGTGTGGCAACCGTAGACAGAGTGACTGTCTCCCTGACAACAACAATAATGCTCATATGAATAAAATTCCGTGTTTACACAAAAGTTTGGAGATTCAGGTCCTAGAAATGTCAAAAGCTGCTGAGCCTGGCATATCATTGAGTATTGTTATTGATTTCTTAATTATCAGACATGAAACATGTTGATATTCAGCTTATTCTATTTTTAGTAGAGTTTCCTCTTTTTTTGTTGCCATCTCAGAAAAAATGTAACATTTCTAGAACTGTGGCTCCAATAGCCTTATTTCCCCCAGCATATACTGTTAAATCCAAAGTCTGATAACATTGCTTTACAATTTCTTAACTGATTCATTACATTAAGGAAGAACATTATTTGGTTTTCTTTATTGCCACAAGGCATATTTATATCAATTAATTGCATTAGATGTTCACATAATTACCCCTCACTTCTGGGAAAAACATACAAAGTTAATGTTGTGTAACTCTGGGCAAACGATGCCATTAGACCCTTTGGAAGAACCCTGACAGGAAAGGTGCTTAATTTCTGCAAAATATGGGTTTAGGCTTCAGAGCCGATTGCTTTTTTCACAGTTTAAATCAAGCAGCGTGCATCCATAGCTTCATTATGGCTGAGAAAGAATGTGCTGGTGAGCTGTAATCAATAGATAAGCACCGGTTCCCTGAGCTAACACACATCTATTCAGATTAATTGCGATCCAGAGGCTTCCCCGCCTGCATGGCCTCAGCACCCTGCACCTGCTGAGCACGGTCTGATGTGCTGGGGCGGATGCAGGGGCTGCCCCACTGCAGCGGGCAAGTATTCAGCAGGGAGCCTTTGGGGCTGAGAGCTGGAGCCAGGGTCCTGCTAAGCCCTGGATGTAGAGATGTTCTGCTAAGCTGTCAAGCAGCAGCTGGAGCAAGGTCTCCCACTTCTTCCAAAATTATCCTAACCACTCTGGAGAGTCAGACTCTCCTTACAGCTTGGCTCTTATCTCCAATTTGTTTTTATACAAGTCCGAAATATAATGTACTAAACATTTTCCCCCCTCTAAGTCTCCCCAAAGGCTGTGCTGAGACTCCACCAGGACCATGCTGAGAGCCCCAGACAGCACCAAGATGTGCAGAGGGTCACAGGAAAGGTCTTCATCTCTGTCTAGGCACAGTGCTTGTAAACGAGGCTTACTTAACGTGGCTTACACCAAGCTGACCCCGTCTTTTTCCTTGCTTTTACAAATCAAATCTCAGCAAACCGCTCCCAGAGCCAACATCTTCCTCGTGAAACCGCACATCGTTTTTCTTCCACCCACACCAGCGTTTGTTACAGACACACATAAGCTGCAGCAGAAGCAGGCTGACCCAGGCTGCATTCGGAAGTGCCACCAAAACCTCTGGGACAGAAAATCACCCAGGAGGGCAGGCTCGCCCAGCAGAACCGCCCAGCGGTGCTGGGGGCTGCGGGGCAGCGCTGCAGCCCAAACCTATTCTCAGGCCTTGCATCCAGCCAAGACCTCTGGAGGAGCCGCCTTTACAAAAAACTTCCTGCAGTGACTGCCGACAAATGAGAAGGAAATTATTCATATGGCATCGATTGTCATTTTAATGGGCTACTTATCACACCATTGCTACTCCTGTCTGCTATAGTAGTGCTCAGGTGCGTAATTGTTCTGAGCACTGTACTAACATAGGGAAAGGTGAGTCCCTGCATGCTAATGGTCTTTCGCAAATTATGGTGCATCTTCCTTTCGATATCTGGTAGGGAGAAAAACCCATCTATAAATGCACTGCTCAATTTTCAGATACAGCTTCGATAGCAGAAGTAATGTGGTTTCTGACAACCTAAAAATAATAATTTCAGAGGTTTACTTTGAATACTTACCTCCAGAGTATCTATTCAGAATACACTAGTTTAATTTCTAGGGGATGACTAGAAGATAGCAAGTCAGATAGTTTTCTTTCCTTTGTTACAGAAAGGTACTTCAATTTAAAAAGAACTTGAAGTAAGAATAATAAAATCATACTCAAGGTAAAGTAAATGAAGTTCAGTTTTGAACTACTGGTTAGAAACGACAGTAATACATGTTAATTGAGTGAAATTAAGTAAAAATTTACAGTAGTATCAAAAGATAACTAAAGCATATGCTTGTTTATGTAGCTGTATTTTGGTTGATTTCAGCGTAACTACTAGTGCCTTTCAACCTGTGAGTAACTAGGCTTTGGCAATCCTTAGTCCAACTACCTATAGGAGTCTCTTTCCCAAAAAGCTGGAAATGGGGACCATGATGTGTTCACCATTTGTCTCTACCTTGCAGCATCACTTCTAGTCCTCTGGCCATCCTAACCAGGAAACACAGGGCTCGTGTCATTAGGATGAACAGTCAATACACAGTCACAGCAGATGCTTCAGACTCAAATTTTTTTGCTATAAAGTGTTTATGAAGTAATTCTGAAGGCTGAATTAATTCATTATAACCATCTGATCACAGATAATTCACAATAAAGGGGGAAAAAAACAGGCCTAATGCATTGTTTACTATACATTGTTTGTCAGGTTGTGGGCACAGTGGCAGCAACCCTTCCATGTTTGCCTGCTCTGAGCACTTTGTCACACGCAGCCAGGGCTGCAAAGCCGACAGGGAGGGATGTTCTACTGCCTAATTCACAGCGAAGGGCTACTGTAAGTACAGCCAGTGGAAGTTTTCCCACATATTTCAAAGTGGCAGAGTTGTTATTCAGTGGGAAACAGTGAGACAACCAAAGGCTGTACTGCTGTAGGCCTATTAACATTAAGTAGATTGGTCCCTTGAGCATAAAAGGTTCTTCAGTAAGCAATTAATGTTTTTCAAACACACAAGAGCTGCTGTACCGACCATTCTTTAAAAGAAAAAACAAGGCTTCAAGCTTTCCTAAACAAAGAAGAGCCATTGAGTTTTGTCCCACTATGCCCTCTGTTTCACAGTTGATAAACACTTCTAAAATTCCTTATATGCCCACCCTAATAACTTTTTTAGTGAAGGTTAGAAATTGTGATTTTATTTCCATTTTGGATTTGTGACTATTGTATAACTAGTTTTCTTCATGATGTCTTTTTATTTGAACTAAATTAGTTTTCCATGGTGTTTCTTTCCTTGATACTTTCTCTTTCCAAGTTGAACAAATGAAGCTCATCTGGTTTTCTCCGATGTGATACTCCCCACATGCCAGTCCCTACCTCAGTCCTAAGCCTCTTTCACATCCTCTCCTCGGTACACACGGGCAATGAGGGCACCATATATTTTTCCAGGATAACGCGGGATTTATTTGTATAAGGGCATCATTAGAGCCACAGCTTTTAAAACACATTAAACAGTGCTTTCCAGTGTTCTGGTCCGTGGGTTGGATGGGGATTGGGTGTGCAGGGAAGCACAGGCTGCAGGTCGCAGGACATATTCCTAAAGCCAGTCATGTGGCACCTGTGAGGAATGTAACCCACTGTGCCAGTCAAGGCTGGGAGAGGGAGTTTCAAAAGCATTAAACCTCAACACTACCTTCTTTAGGCTTTCTTTTCCCAGTATGTCTCCTAATTATATATCATTGTTTGTTTGGAAAAGGCAGGGCTAAAACTATGGAAAAAATAAACCCAAGATTTGTAGAAGTGGGAAAATGATTTACGTGGTAATACAGAAAAGATCTTTAAGGCTTATGTTGCATAGGTAATTATTGCATTGCACACCTATCACAACCATATTTTGTAAAATGGAACTATTATTGCACTTACACTTTATATTTTATGCTGGGTGTTTTTGTGTCTAGTCATGCTAGTGTCTACTGGGACCTATGAGGCAAACATTCCATTTATTTAGATGCATTCAGCTGGAGTTTTGCTGTAAGACCAAACAAGGCATTTTAAAGATGTCTTATTTTGCTAGGGAGGGATTTCCTCAGTCTATTCATCTTACTATTGGATGCAGGTTTTAAGCACTGGTAAAAGACCATCTTTTTTGTTTTTAGCGTAAATGCAATTTCAGGAAATTAAATATTTCTGTTAGAGGCTATGAAGACACCATAAAAGATGTTTGACTCTCTACATTCCTTCACATTTCTTATGAGCAGCATATTTAGATACAGTCTCGCCTTCCAGGAGATAAGAAGGATGACATTAAAATACAAGAGAGTGGGAGATCATTCTCTCCTTACCACTAATATTCAATTTCCAAACATCCTTGGTTAGAACTGCTCTTTTCAAAACAGGTTTTTGTAGAGTGACAAAGAATTGCTTTATTTTCTCTTCTCCAGTGAAGAACAAGCCTGTGTTAATTTATCTGGGATAAACATGCATACAGCCCACATTGTCCTCCCATACTGTTGTTTACAGTTGTTGGCCCTGTCTGGTGTGCTGTAGATGTGGCCTGTTACAGATGTATGGAGTGTTAGAAAGGACTGGCAGCGTGAAGCAGCTATTGCTCTTTGTCTCCCAGCTATTTTCATTAGGTCTTATTCATGTGCCCCAGAGAGTGAGAGAGTCAAAGTCATCTGCCCACTGGTTATTATGCTGCTGCACAAAGGGGTCCTTCAGCCCAGAAGAGGACACTGAAAACAAGACTGTTGATAAATTATTGTGACCCATCCTACTCCTATTTAGTATCACTGCAGCTGTCTGAAGCTGAAGTTAACACCCACATCTGCACATAACCAGGGTGTTTTTACACCCAAGAACAGAACAAAGGCTCCATGCATGGAGACCATGTATCAAGAAATTCAAGCAAGTCCAAAAGCTCTCTCATGTAGCTTCTTCAAGTACTGATGATTTCTCTCCACCACACTTAAAATATGACTGAACATTCAGTGCAATTTCTCTTCCCTGGTTGGTATCACAAAGCTGAACATATAATTGGGCCCAAGTTTTAACATTAATGGAAGCAGCTTATGTCAGAAGAGGTACCAAAAAGTATTTCAGCTAACTGTAATAAATGAGAAGACACTGCTAATCAGCATATATAATGCCTCATGAACTCTTCCCTGTATGCCACAAACGCCAAAACTACTGCACCAATAACTGCACAAAATTTCCTATGGTCTGGAATATAAATATATTCACCTTCAGGGGAGTACTGGGAACAATAGGACACAGTAGCTTCCTGGCTAATTGAAAATGAATCTACTTCAGTTACTAATATTTGTTATGAAATATACAACACTTACCAAAGGGGAATGAAATCTCTGCCATTACTGAAGCAGCTATCACTGAGTAACTGGCTGTACAGTAGAAACTACATTGACTTTCAAAGCCATATTTGCTTCTGATATATATCTTTCCTGTCTGACATGATTCAAAATGTTTTATCACACACAAATCTGTACACCAAGGCAGACAAAATCAAATATGCAGTACAACGTCAGTGATAACTATTCAAGCAGCAATACATAGAAAAGCATTAGGAGTCATCCTGAGCTGAAGTTTGCAAAGCAATGCTGATGAGCAGGAGGCAGATTTCCTGCACTGCATTAATAAGGCAAGTGACTATTCCTTTTTCTTCAACTTTGGTAAGGCCTCAGTTGGAATAATGAGTACAGTCCAGGGCCTGACACTAAATTGTTTTCCTTGAAGGAACCTTTGTAGAAGGTTTAAAGAGGTTACACCAATATTTCTTAGAGCTGAAGTAGATGAACCTCATCTTGTCTTAAAGTTGGACTCATGGTCCCTCCCAGTCCTATGTAACGCTATGTACATCTGTAAATATCAAGGTAAGTGTTCCTGGTTAAAAATAAACCAAAAATAATTGTTAGAAAGAATGCCAGTATTAAACCAGAAAGCTACACTAATGTGTTTCAGTGCATTAACCTAATGCTAGTATCAATGACTGCTGCATTAAGCCTTTTCCCAAAGATTTGTGTTTAACAACTGTTTTAGATTACCCACACATGCTTAAATGTACTTAGATTTTAAGATCAAAAAACCTGTCTCCTCACTACCAATTCCATCTAATGATGCAGATATTTTTCCAGAACTTAATTATGAGATGACAACTGCATCCTTCCTGAAAACAAAGTACTTTCAGAGGAAAACCGCAAACACCTTGCTCATCCCACTGGTGTCCTGCACTAAGGGCCCGTTGGAGCTAATTGCAAAGAAGCGGTTTTGGCAGCGCTGGATGCTCTCTCCACCCTGGGAGGGAACGATCTCTACAGGAGCGGATGCACCAGCACAGAGCTAATCTGCCAGCATAGCCAGAAATGGGGGCTGACAGCTCTGCGTCCCGGGGAGCTCATGACCTCCTGGAAGCGGGGCTGCCGGCGGCTCTCTGGGTCCCAGGAGCGCTGCGAGCCGCCCCAGCTCGTCCTGCCCTGCTGGCACGGCAGCGCCGAGCAGCAACCGGGCTGAGAGCACCTCTGCTGCACACACACCGGCACCGCAGCGGCTGCGAGGGGAGAGCATGATTCATCGCTTGCCTCGGGGATTTCACAGACGCAGCTCCAGCTTCCAGCCAGGGCAGTACGAATGCAAACCAAGCCGTGATGTTGTCTGAATGTACCCTCCCTGCAGGCACCTCAGCCTGATTCAATTAACAGGTGTAGGACACATTGAATCTAATTCCCTCCTACAGATCTATCATCCGCTGCTCATAAACAAGCTCCCAGGTAAAGTGGCATTGGCAGCCCACACACAGTTAGACCTGGAGTTCCAGCCCATGAGCACTGGTGAGTAATTTATTTTCCACAACTACCTACATGGTGGTTTCAGGCTGTCAAGTACCAAACCCAAAGCAGCATAAGGTCTATGCAGTTACTCAAACCTGTTAAAGGGAAATAAGCTCAGTGAGCAGTTATACTAATTGCCTGCAGAGGGGGGGAGTAGTCGAAGAAATGTTACAACCTAAGAACCTTGCCTTTGGGAACTTTTTAACTACCTTAACCTGTTAGCTTTTCCCTGCTGTAAAAACTTCGAGCAGAAAATTAAACACACAGAATGGAGAAAAGCACATCTGGATTGAAAGCTGCAGTTTACTCCTGGAAAGCAAGTATAAGCGTGCCTTCCTGGGACACAGCTTCCTGAGCATTCCTCCTGCTGCAGGAAGGACCTGTAGCTGTCAAGAGGCAGGAAGAGAACAGGTTTGATCCTAGGAGCAAAGTGATATCAGCCATAATAGCACAAGAGGAAAGAATCCTACAAGGCAATATGAGTCAGGAACCATGAACACACAGTCTAAACAAAGACTACAGTGTGGCTGGCAGTTGGGCAGCAGAGGACAGAGGCTGGGCTGGTTTGGAGGAAAGATGGTCTATCCTTTCCCTCATGGCAGCCCCAACAGGGTTCCAGTTTCTCAGTAGTGAGGCTGCAGAGTGCTCAGCCTCCCTGAGACCATGCAGTGTGTGTCCACAATGTCCACAGAGGTGCTCCTTGGAGGAGATGATGTACCCCCAAGGTCCCTTAGACCAGGAGCCAAAACAAGCTTTTTGGATTATCTCTGACATCTCTCCTGTCCCCAGAGCCTGCAAACAAACTCGAGAGATTCCCACACTAGTGTTGGCTGCCCTGCTTCCAGGGCAGTATGCAGGCTACTCATTTCACAGGGGAGCTTACACAGAGGTCTAAGAACTCCAGCTATAAAATTATTCATATTAAAATTCTACAGGAAGAAAAAAATCTGAGTGGGGAAGTTGCTATCCCAGATTTATCAGAGGAGAGGTTTGAACTAAGATAAAAGGAAACTTTTGGATAAAGGAAAAGACATAACTATTTCCTAGGAGGTCAAAGTATACCATATGCAGTGACCAGGTGAAAAGGGCTCCACTGATTCTGTTGCAGTTACTGCTCAGCATCTGAAATCCTAAAACAGCTTCAGTGGAGCTTCCCTCCAACTGATGGTCATCCTGCCTGAACCACAAAGCAAATTTTACCTTCTTTACCAGTACTCAAAGCCCATTTGCCAGGGAAAAGCCTCCATTTCCTGTGTTTCCCCTGCAAAGTTTTGGCAGTGGTGAGTGGGACCTGTCCCCACCCCAATGCCCTGGGGAGGCCCCCCTTCATCTGAAACAAATGCAGAGAACATGAGATGTAGCAGATGAAGCCCTCAAGAAGGAAAAGACTGGGGGAGATGAACGGCCTTAGAGTACAATTTGTGCCTAGAAAAGTTTTGCACCCTAGAAACGCTGCCAGCCTTTCTTTCCACCAGTCCTCAGGGGAGGGCCGACTTAAGGCCAGGAGATGAGACTGATCAACTCTCAGTCCCTTCACCACAGAAGTCAAGGATGTTCCACGGACATGCTGAATTACAGGCTACTGGTCTGAATAACTCTCCATCCTGAACATCAAATCAAACTCTCTTTATCTACCAGGAAAAGATGAAAGCCAGCAAGGCTTTTCAAATGTTACGTCAAAGCAGATGGGAGATTTTTGTTAGAACACAGCGCTCACCACCACAGCCCTTCTAGTGCCCACTGAAGTGGTCTGAGATACTCTGTGCCCAGCATGAGAGTTTTCTGTTTACAAAGAACCCAACATCCAGCATTTTCTATATAAAAACAATGAAGAGCACAAAGTCTGGTTCTTCACACCATTTTTCTGTACCTGCAGCTACTTTGACACTGTTGCCAGAAAGTGTAATTCACAGTCATCTCAAATGAAAAAAAATGAGCCTAAACCTCACAAATCAATACTGCTGCTTTGATGCTCTGCACCTTTCTAGGTGTTTCACAGAGATCCCTCAGTGAAGCAGCAAAAAGGGGAAACTTACAGTTAATACATCCCCCATGAAGTGTGACCCAGGCTACAGCTTTGAGGAGTTATGATGATCGTTTGCAGCAATCAAGCTCAGTGGAGGCTTTCATGTTCAGCACACTGCATCATCTCCAGGGAGTTTCCTTTACAACACTTATAAACGAGCAAACAAGATAACTTTAGACTGCACAGCTGCGGGGTGCAGGAGAAAAGCGATAAAATAACACAGAATTAATCCATTCATTCAAAGGCCACCGAGCTGTAGTGCATGAGTTTAATGAGTTTGGACTCTAAATGGCTAACAAGTTAAAAAATAATATTATTACCCCTTCACACCCCGCATCCAGCCCCCTCTCCTAATCTCCCAAGAACTGTAGCAGGCAAGGCTTCCCACATTTATGTAGGTCAGCACCTACTCTAAAATTCATCTGTTTTAGTGAAAATAGAGGACAGGCACTGGAGATATGCTCCCTGACCCCAACTCTGCAGAGCCACGTAGCTGGAGATTGTTGCTTTTTTTTCCTGGCATTCTGCATTTTGTCCCTTGCAAGGCTGAAGTGCAGTCACACCACAGAGGTCAAGCTAATGCTCATGCTCAAAACTGTGCATGGGCTCTTAAAGCCACACTGGAATGCCTTAGGGCTGTTGGAATGAACTGGGAACTCATAGCTTAGACATATGCATAGCTCATATAATTATATAACTAAAATCAAGTAAAAAGAGTAATACACCCTATTTTATCAAGGTACTGATATACTGTAAGGTTTCAGTTACAGGGGAAACACTGAAAGGAGTAAATTTTTAGATAGTTATATCCTGTTACTGACACAAACACCTGGCTGCAGTCTATGGTGAACATTGCCATTGGCCAGGCAAGCAGTAGCCACTGGGCACCAACAGAGCCAGTGCCACCTCAGATCCAGCCATTTCTCTCCACCCTTGTCCTCACCTGCCTGGGCACAAAATTTCTGCATCCGCAAAAATAACTCTCCTTGTTCTCCCTCCTTGAGGAAGGGGAAGATCCTCACAGGTCACAAATGAGTGACAGTACAGCATTTAGAGCACAAGGCACACTTTTATTTCAGTCTGGTCAGCCTGGGATAAGAACCTAAGCAGGATGGAAGTGTGGGAAGAACCTTGATTTTCTGCAGAAAATATTTGCTAATGCCACATTTCAAATCACAGATGCATGTCACAGGAATACCAAGGCTATTGCATCAGGGTGGTTGCACAGGGTGGAGATGGGGGCTCTTCACCACATCACTGCAGTGCTGAGTAAGAGCCCAGAGTAACCTTGATGCCTCGTGCAGTGCTGGCACCTGAGCAACAGAGTTCCTGCAGCACTGTAGCAACATACAATGCTCTGGACAGATTTCTGTGTAATCACAACTCCCCTGGGTTTTCAAACAGATCATTCAGCCTTCATCTCTGTCTTGTACAGGCTTCTGAAGGTAGCTGGATTTCAGTTTGGCACAGTGACTTTCACACAAACTGAAGTACCTACAATCTGCTGACATGAAAACTGTTTCTATAAAACAGATTATTCCTTGCATACAATGTGCTTATTTTGGTAAGAATGGGTATTCTTTTATATATAATGACATGAAAATTTCCTCTACTGGCAGTATGATTCTCTCCATGTGTATTGGTCTTAGTAGCACGGAGACCTACAGGGGTTCAGTGAGAAGCTACCAGAAGCTTGCCCCTTATCCAACAGAGCCAATGTCAGCCACCTCCAAGACAGACCCGCCACTGGCTAAGGCCTAGCCCATCCATGATGGTTGGTGGCACCATTGGGATAACAGACTTAAGGAGAAAAAACCCTGTGCAACAGTAACTTCAGTCTCATAGGAGTGAGACTGTGAGAGAAACAACCCTGTTAGCAGAGAAGGAGGGTCAGAAGGTGCTCCAGGTGCCAGAGCAGATTCCCCCGCAGCCCTGGGTGCAGCCCATGGTGAGGCAGCTGTGCCCCTGCAACCTGTAGGGGTCCACAGGGAAACAGACCCACCTGAAGTACATGGAGGCCCCCCCACATGCTCAGTCCAGCACTCTGCCCCAAGCCATCCCCATGAAAGGGCTGGGGGTACAGAGACATCCCCTGCTCCCAGGGCAGCTCTCCAGCTGCCTCACACATCACCCTTGCTAGAGAAGCCTCCTAGACTCACTGCTTATGCCTCTGGAAATTAGAAATGCCACCAAAGTCTCCCACCACAGCCTCTACCACAGGTCAGGTGCTCAGAGAGTTTTGGCATGAAGAACTGAGTCCTCAGGTTTGGTTGTATTTCCAGCAGCAGGTAGTAATCCCACAGTAGAAAACACCTCTCACACACCAAAGAAATTGGTCCCAACCTTGTTATTGACTGGAACAAAACCCTGCCTGGTCAGGAAGCACAGACCATCTCAGGGAAGCAAACCTCATGTTGTTTATCCCAGATGTATATCTTTGCAGTAATTCATCACTTTTATAATCTACTGACCTAAAAAGGATTATCTGCAGTCCCTGGGGACATCTTGTGAACTCCCAAGCAGCAGACAAGGACACAAAGTATCCATCCCACAGGCTGGGGAAACCAGAGGTGTGGACAGGCCATGAGTGACCTGAACTTTCTGAAATACCATAGCCCCAAGTGACAACATAAATGCTTAAAAACCTGCTAAAAGGAAACAGTAAAAATAACCAGATCAATAGAAACTACACAGAACATTTTCTCCATCAAGTGAACAAAGCTGAATAAGCTCACAAAGCCTAGAGCTAAAGGTAACTCAGATCTGGATTTTTAAAATTACAGATTCCACATTTTCAGAAATTTAATCCTAGTTCAGCTGGCTGGGTTATTTCTGGTAGCATAGTTTGAGAGTGTCCCAGACTTCAGCCCATGCACCCAAGACATCTTTACAATCTTAGCTGCACTGTGGCACAGCATGTTGCCTAAGCTCTATGCTGGCAGCAGAAACAACCCGTAACATAATGGCAATCCCCCTCTGGTTCCTAAATATAGTTTAACTCTCCTGGAGACTTAAGAACTTTTTGGATTTTTCTTTCAGAGGTTAACATCAGTTCAGTGCAGACTGCTGTGAAATATAGGTATATAAACACACACAGAGATAAACACACTCAGTGTAGGTGCATCTGACTCCATTAAAAAGATGTGCCCACTGGGCTGTGAATAGCAAAATTAATTCTGCATGAAAAGGCTCTTATTTGTGTGTTTTTGGTGACAAACCCTGTCAGATGGATGGGAAAGGTATAATTAGCAGTCTACTGTTCCAACACCATCACACCCATACCCCAAACAACCTTTCTCTTTACTCCACCTGTAGCCTCCTCCTGTCCCAGGAAGGGCAATTGCTGCCATCGATGCAGCTTTACAAATCCCAAAAGCCACTCCACAAACTGGGGTTTACCCAGATGAAAGCAAGAGCAAACTGCTTTAAAATCCATTGCACAACACAGCTGTGGTACGGACAGCACAGACCTGGGAGCGATGCAGGGGCACCAAAGGGAGCACACTGAACACAGCTGCCCCGTGGGTGTGACTGATGGGCTGTGGAGAGGCTCAGGCAGCTGCTCCCGTGCCCAGTGAGCACCCAGACCACAGCCAACCCAGTAACTCAGCATGCCCAGGGACATTGCTGGGTGCCGTACCTCTGCCATCAATACCTCTAAATCATCAGGATTTTCAGTTTTCTTTTATTTATTAACACACGCACAACACCCCTCAACAAATCAAACAAACCAGTTTGTCTCCACCTGGGATTTACCATACTTTGTGTTCACATGCTACCGGCTACATTTTGGCAATGCCTGTGAAACACAGAAAAAGGGGACTCAGTGTTTAACTCGACTAACACTTTCAGTGTGTGGTTATTAACAACAAGCAGTATTGCTGCTGGGGGGATGTTTGTTTTTAAATGGAGCATGGTTTATATTTCCTAGCAGCAGGCACAATTTCTGTTAAGCACTATATTTGCACCAGAATTAGAATAATTTACTCAAGAGCACACACGGGTTTATCTCAAATCTACATCTCTTCTGTGTTTAGTTCAGAAGGTGCATATTTATCCCAGTTCTTTGGTGTAAATCTCTTTAAATGAGCCATTTCCAAGAAAGGCTAAAGTTTCATTTTGATACTGTCTGCAGGCTAATTCAAATAACAGAAATACCAGTCTTACCACAGAAAGAAAGAGATGAGGGATGGAGAGAGCAGTTGAACACACTTCATTTACAGAAAACAAAGATGGTCTTTTTTTTATACAGTATTGTACAGTGGTTAGCGCTATCTTCATCTTGAACCATTCAATCTCTTCTCTTCCCAGTGCTCTCTCTTTTTTAATATCTCCTCACATCTATTTCCATCTACACTCAGAAAAGCCCAGACTGAGACACAAGAACTTTTAGCCTCCAGGTAATGCAACCAGCCATTGTACGCTGCCTGACAGAGCAGCAAAGGCTTCTTTGCCCTAAAGGAGTTTGGTTTTGGTTTTAAAATATCTCATGTGCTAATGATAAATTAAATGAATAACCATAGGCTTGTCAGCATGCAGTCATGTAATCCATTACTGAATAATCATGTCACTCTGGGGAAGGTACTGCTTTCCCCAGTGGGGAAGTTTTCAGGAGTTTCATGAATTCTCCATTTCCTGAGACCCTTTGGGCTCAAGGCTCTGCACAGTAGAACTGGGAGGTTTGCTCTCAGGATGACAGGAGGAAATCATCAAGCTGCTCCTTGGCAGCAGCAGCGCAACACATCCAGCACCTTGTGCCTCTGTGAAGGGGAACTGGCCCTGCTGTCCCTAATCAGCAGGACAGAAAAGCTGCTTTTATAGCAAGACTCTTTCTTCTTTTGTACTTCTGCCCAAGCTGCTGCCAGCAGATACTGGCAGGGATTTCAATAGATGTTTTGAATCAGTTCCTGGCAAAGGCACAGGCAGGTTGAACCTGAACATCCTCTGTGGAGCTGTACTGAGGTTTCAGAATATTCCTGGTCCAGCCCAGCCCACAGACATAGCTGCACTTCCCTGTGCATGAGATAACGAAGCCTGAAGAATACGTAAGCAGTGTGTGTATCTCCTGCCCATTCCTGTCCTCATAGGGACCTCCTTGTGCCCCTTTCCCTTGCCACCATTGTGTCCAGAGTTGCCCACATTTACTTCTGCTCTGTGTCTGTGCAGCTGCCCACTGAAAAATGAGACAAACACAAACCAACAGCTTGTATTTCCCTTTCAAACTGGGACTCCATTTCCTTCAGACCCTGAGGAGAAGGACTGGTTTGAAGCAGATTGCTCTACCTTGAAGGAGCCAAGGCCAGATTAATAACATAATTGCTGCAGTTGAAAAGTGTCACTGGCAGCTAGAAAAAGTGAGAAACTTCACACCCTGAACACAGAGTTTTCTCCTGAGCAAGTCTCCATGGTGTGCTGCCCTCCAACAAAAGGAAATGTTCCTTGAAATTTTGCTGGCTGTGGGAGGCAAGGGATGGCTGCATCTCAGTCCCAGTGGGAAACATCTCCTCAAGTTGCTTCACCCCACTGACATGTACTACGGAGAGAGGGGTGCAGCTGGGAAGATAAAAAAATCCTTTTATATTGTTTCATGCATCAGAACTGGGATTTGTTGTGCTTTGATCATGCAAGTGCCACATCCAGGATTGCAGGGCAGCCCCAGTACCCATTTCCCAGGATGAGGTGCAGCTCCCTTTTCCCATGTTGCTGTCCATAGGACTGCCCATGTCCCCACCGGACATAGCTCTTTGTGGCTACAGGCAATGGTTTCAATTGAAGCAGTGACTGTGATGTACCCAGAGTCACAGCAAGACTTGTGGCAGCAATAGCATCGCTCAGTGACAAAAGAGTGGTCAAGTCCTTCCTGACAGCAGCTGTAGGGGCTGTACATGAGATGCAAGCAGACAAGAGGATCCCTGCCAAGTACAGAACAGAGGAAAAAACCCACAATAGCAGGAAGAAAGGAAACAAAATGGAAGATGGAAAATGGAAGAAGAGCAGAAGCAGACTACAAAACCAAATGGGTGGCTGCCTGCATCCATGGGAATTTGTTATTCCCTAAAGCACTTAAGGAATGCTTTCTCTAATGCAGTACATCAGGGGGCTGGATGAGAGTCACATGTAGGCAGAACTCAGGCGAGGTGCAGTGCCCTGAGCTGGGGCATGCAGCTCTGCATCCACAGGATGACAGGCTGTGTCACTGGAGACCCCACAGCTCCCTGCAGGAAAGGGCACACAGCCAGATGTGCCTGGCCATGTGGACTGATGTGTGACACTGCCTTTGGGAAGAGCTGCAAGACCAACTCCTTAGGAGCACTGGCACTACCTAAAATGTCATGAAACTTCCAATCCTCCAAAATCCCCTTTTTCCTTCAATAACTGTCTCATTTCTTTTTCATGCAAAGTGTAATCTCAAATGATGGCTTAAAGCCTCAGTTTCTCAAACCATGGGTACACACATCCAAAAGAGCAATCACTATTAACTGCTGTGCACCCCTCAGTGGTTAACAGACCAAGGAAACACAAGACATGATGCCAAGTGCCACAGCTTCCTTAGCCAGTCAGCTAATGGGGACCTGCCTTTTTTTCCCCATATATGAAAGCAAAGATTAATTCCTCACTTCCCTGGACCTCCTCAGCTAGGTGCCTCCTCACTCTGTTCCTGCAGCCCATGCTGAGAGTCAGCCTGGGAGACTGGTGCCAGTAGTTGAAACTCTTGCAAGCCAGAGCAATATATTTTTCTTTATGTTGTATTTTATATGTGGAATAAATGGCTTTTGTGGTTAATAAATGCTCCCATGATGTGCTGACATTCAACCATCCCTTCAAGCTCTTTAGTTTACGTTTTTAGTTTGACATTATCCCTTGATTCTTTTAATGAATTGTGTGTTTTTGTAGTAAACTGGGCAGTATATCATACAGGCTCTTTACAATCGGTTTTACAAAATGGGCTTTCAGAATAGCCCAGGGAGAAGACCACATTACTAAAAAAAAAAATAAAAACCAGATAGGCAGACCTATTACTGCCTGCAATTTTGAGCTGTGTGCTTGCTGTCTATTTTCTTCTGTTTCTCTTTGACTTCCAGCCTTTGCCAGGGGCTCATGTGCTTGGAGGCTGCATTCCACATGCATGGCGGGTGTGCACACCCTGCCCTCCCTCCTGCCACCCATCCCCTGTGCAAACACACAGCTTCTCTGCCCCTGCTTCCCAAAGTGTGCATGGTGCTGTTTTCTCATGTAGTTGAAGCATGTGCAGTCAAACTTTGCCTGGGCTCAGCCAGAATGGACAAACGTGGTTTTAGGAGACACAGGCACTGCCTGCAGCACTGTGGAAACTCGTACACCACCTAGCAATTGCTGGGTGCAGCCCAGCACACCTGGAGCAACCTCAGGTCTTTCCAAGCACAGCTCAGTAGTTACCCAGATGATGTAGGACAAATTAACTGAGCAGCACAAGTACTTTGATGATGCCTAACACTTGGTAGAGATTATTAATAAACTTCTCTGTGCAGAGAAGCTGCTGAAGCTTTTTATTCCCCTTGCAAGGATCAAGTAGAACAAGTTCTCAGTTTGCAGATCACCTTACACTGAACCCCCCAAGGAACTTTCTGAGTTTAACAGCAGAGTTAGGATGCAGCACAATATGCTTTGCTGCCTGAGCAAGCTGCCTTGCCTTGACACCTGGGGCATGCAGTGGGGGAGCCAGGTACAAAAAGGCTAACTTTTGATCACAAAAGTCAAGAAATCACAGGACACTGAAAAACCTGCCATAAAATCCTGTGAGTAGCCAACCTGCAAGAGTTTAGGTTACCGGGGATGCCCAGCAGGTGAGCAGGGAAAGAAACTGAAAGTATGAAGTCCCTGTAGAATATTCAAAATGGAAAGGCCACATTCCCCCCCAAGAGTACCAACCCATGTGATTTGGCCTTTGGCAGGCAGAGAGTCATGAGGAGGTGGCAGAGTTTGGGACATGAAGATCTGTGACATACAATCCCACTGTCCTATTGGCCAGATTATAGAGTGTCCCTGTTCAGCCTGCAGCTGTGTGTATTACTGATGTAATTGAAAGCCAAGCCAGAAAGAAGATGAAAAAAAGAAGAAAAAAAAGAGAGCAAGAGAGAGAAAACAACACATTTTAGTTTTGGCCTATGACACTTGGGACATTTATATCAGAACAAGTGGGCATTTGTCTGGGGTTGGTCTGCGTAGACACACCATCAGAGATGCATTTATTATTTATCCAAGCTCTGAGCCTAGAGAAAGCAAAAGGCTTATGTAAACCTCCAGTTGGGATTTCTAGATCCTCACTTAGACATTTTCCGTACCAGCTTGCCATAGAGACAGCCCACTCAATTAGAGAGAGCGCGTGCACGCAAAAAGGATTCCTTCGTCAGAGAGCAGGTACCATTAACACTTGACTTTGAGCTGCTCTTGTGTAGCTGAACTGCAATTTTCCCCAAAGTGGGGAGGGGAAGAGCACTAAATGCTGGAAGGAGACTGCAGGTGTTACCTCTGTCAATACAAAGCTGTCCAAGACCAAGCAGCTCAGTTCTCCGCTCTTAGTGGGAGAAGAGAAAATAAGTGATGGTTCTTTCCAACCAAGGCAGCTGCCCTGGCAAGGAAGGAAGACAGAATGGCCACCCCAGGTGGGGAAGGGCATCCCTTACCCTTCCTTTTCACTAGGAGGGGACAGTCAAAAGTCCTGTATCCAAAATTAATAGTGAAATTATGTAATGTCAGTCTGACTGCTGACACTTAGTTCCTTCTTATTTTTTGTACAAATCGTTCGGTAGAACTGCTTGGTCTTGGATAATAATACCACATAATGGTGCACCTCAGGCAATTCCAACAGCCTAAATACTACACTTTCACTGGTTGTTACCCTGCCAAGGCAGAGGTTGGTGAGATGACAGAGCACACTGTTCACCCTACATAAGGTTAGTAAGGTACTGAGAGCAGTGGAGTCTCTGAGCTTAGGAATGGTCATATGCAGCATCACAGTACTGTGGTAATGAAGTTTGGAAATGTTAACTCACAGGAATCCAACCATCTCTCAATAACTGAAAGCCCTTTGATAATAACTTTGGTTATGAAAGGGTAGGTGGCCAAATGAAGCTCACATTGTGTATGAAAGGTCAAAGAATCAAATAATGTTTAATTGAATATGCAAATTGTACAAAGTGTTTGGATGTCAAGAAGTTTGAAACCAAGGATGTGGGTTTGGTAAGTGATTCTAGGAAGTAAATGAGATACATCTAACCTTTAATTAATTATTTGTAATTAGAGAGTTCTCAAAAGCAACAGGGGGACTACTCCCAACTGGCTTGGGAATTCCAGCCTAACCAACAGGGAAATGGCAAGAAACCACAAAATTATACTTGCAAATTGAATATAATTTGGGCTTTGAAAGTACATTGCTATTTACTACAAATCCAGCCATTTTCAGTTTTCAGATAGCTCCAGGCACTGTACTTCTGCATCCCAGCAGTTTGTCATTTTACAATCCTTATGGTTTCCTCCACTGTCTCTCACCATACATGTAAAAGCCCCACAAAACCCAAGTCTGACAGACCACACGGCAGAACAGTAAAATTGACTATACAGAGTGTGTTGTGAAATGTAATGAACTAAACAAATAGAAAAGCAGGTGGGATAATTTCCTAATTTGTTTTATCTACCTTGGGTGTTGCTTGGAAAGCATTAGGTAGGCATTTGCTAATAACTGTGTGCGCTTGCAGCAGATGGCTCTCCATTAAAAATGAGATCTGAGGCAGAGAGCTCTGGGAAGCCCTTGAAGGACTGAAGAAACTGTCAGTCAGGTATTTCTGCCTCTCTAGAATTCAGTCTATCAAGCCAGCCTGTGAGAGCCATATTACCCAAAGGATAGGCAATTCTGTCCTATCTCTATCCTGCTGAGGTACTGATACTTGACATGGAGCATGTGGCCAAGCTCAGTGCCAGCTCCTGTGCTGGCCAATGACTGGCCATAAATAAATCAAAGTAATAGACAAATAGGAAATTGACAGAGAGCATAAAATACAAGCTAAGGCAGTAACCACAACATTTCTATTACATTTCAATGCCCAGGGAAAGCTGGAGTGTGATTATGTCTCACCTTCTAGATTTCCCTATGCTGGCTCACAGATGAATTTTTAAAACCTAATTTTGATGCAGTATCATTGAACCTCAGCTTCACCAGACATGAGGGGAACTGACAGACATCATCTGTCTCTGAGCAAAAGGGCTCTTTATGGTTTAGGACACAGAGTAACCCCAGCTTGTCCAGAAAAAATAAGAGTGCAGAATGCTGCCTTGTGCACATCACCAAGTGTGAAAGATGGCTTGAAGGCAAGGAAGTGTTTTGCAGTGTTTCACTCTGATGTGATCGGAAACAGCCTGGCTTGCTGGGATGCCAGAGCAGTGCTCAGTTTTTGCAGCCTGCTGCACGAGCCTTTGAGATGCAGCCTCCTGCCGCACTGCTGCCTCCAGTACCACCACAGCCACCCCTCCAGCACAACAGAAAGAAACCCAAAAACTACTCTAGGAGATCAAAGCAGGGGATATTGATGTTCATCTGTCTTTCAGTCAAAGCACCGCTTGGTTTAAGGGACTTAGCAGTGCCATACTCTTATATGTCAGGAGATGAAGACTCAATACACTCTGGGAGATTTTCAATTATGAAATCAAGGCAGAGGCCCTGGAGAAGGTTTGCCTCTTCCTCCTGTCACTGAAATATCCAAGGAATATACATGTTATCCCAATTGAAGTCAACTCACAGGTTGGGGTGGGGAGGGAAAGGTTCTTTTGCTGTGTGCATGCATGAATGTTCTCTGTTTCCTCATATTTAAGATGGAAATAATCCTACTTGTATCCTGTGTAAATAATTTTACAATCTTTGGATAAAAATGCAAAAGCAGATGACTTAAAGAAATAGAAAGATTACATCTATTCCATGGCACAGAAAAGACTGGCTGCTACCCAAGCACCTCAGCTCCCCTGAGCACACACCACATTGCTGCTCCTGTACCAGGACTTTCTCAGTGTGTGAAAAGCTTGGTCTAAGTGTTCCCTTATGGAAGCATATTTTCTGTAAATCAAAACGGAAAACTTCCACAAAACATCCATCACCAAGCACACTGTGGTGCATGACAGAGACTTCTTCTAGCCAAAGTCACAGACATAAAGGACTCTAGGATTTCTTCAAATACTCAGTGTAGAGTCCTGGTGCTGAAACTGGCTAAACATAAGATGGTTTCCCTAACAGCTAACCCAAATCGCCCATACGATGCCTGTAACTGCTGCTCACACAAACCTACTTTCCTTAATACCTCTGGCTTCCAGACTCCAACCCAAAGGCATTATTTCTCTAATAAAGAGCTTGCAGAATAAGCACACAACTGCCGCAGAAACATTTGGCTCTCTAGTTGCTTGGTTGTGATATTTGAAAGGATATAAACACTCATCCATATTTTTGGCTAAGCTATTTACAGTAGCTCCAAGTGCCAAAAAGATGCAGGTGTGCTTGTTTAAACACATTCCCGTGGCTTCTTTCTGAGCTGACATTGGTTTTGGGTAACTGAGCTTTCACAAAAGCATCCATCAGCTACGACAAGACCCATCATGGTCAGTGCACTGGGGAGGAAACTGGGGCCCTGTGCAGGCCTTGTGCCCCAGAGAAGCTGGCAAGGAGAGGTGGGAACAGAGAGCTGCATGGACTTGGTCATGGTACCGTGAAGGTAGCTTCTCATGGTACGGCTCATTTCCCTGCCTGCACAGGCAGAGGGGGGTGTCTTCATAGCTGAATTCACACTGCAATGGTTTAGACATCCTCCCCAAAATAGTCCAGCAATACATTTAGAGAAATAAAGCTGCTTTCCAAAGTCAAATTATCTGTAGGAATTCTGAAAAACTTTGCATACCTGAGCAGAAGGCACATCTGCTCTGTAAGTAACACTGCACAGAGAAAAGTTGTTATTGAATTACTGTAACACTGAGTCAAAAGCACTGCATCAGGCTGCAATCCCGTCACACAGCCTGCAGCAAGGAAAGTCATCCCTATGACCTGCACTCCACTATTTTTTGACTGCGTCTTTAGGTAGCATTACCACATCACCAATCACCTTGTGGAATTTGAGTGATCCAACATGTAACCAGTTTCTTACAAGGAAAAGCATTAATTATGCCCTAGAAGTTCTTATTTAAATCAAAATTATCTAATGTGTGAGAACTGATACACCTCAGGTTTGAAACACAGCTCTTTAACAACCAACTTTGAAATATTTATGTGCCTACCAAGTCATCTCAAGCTTGTCCTCTGAATTACCCTGCCCTATAGCCAGTGGTTTCCTACGTGAGGACTGTCAGACCCTGTGTCACCTTATGGCTGTCACTTCTGCCACTCTGTTCAGAAATACTTTCATCATGAGCAAGCCAGTGGCCCAGCAGCAGCAAAGTACTGAAAGCAAGAGAAGGCCCTGAGCATATGTTGTCGCATATTTCTGCCTTGAACCTGATTGTGACTTCTTGGATGCCCAAATGGTTTCCTGACCTCAGGAGCTCCCTGTTCAGAAATTCGTTGAAATATTTAATATGTCCTCTCCCTGTTTCCCATGTGAAGCTGCGGGGTGCATGCAGGGCTTGGCAGCGGGTCAGGCACCCACTGGTCCCACTCCACAGAAACCTTTCAAAGGACAGGACACCAGTAAAGGTCAGTTTTGCAGAGTACCTCCACAAAAGCACACTGATCCCCAGCATAGCTCAGCAGAGCCTGACTCTTTGCAGAGGAGAGGCAGCAGCATTGCTGAAGAGAGGGGCAAAGCCTTGAGTCATCACCACACACCTCTTGCAGATAACAGGCTTGATACGTCTCATTACTAGCAAAAGCTTCAGCCCAGCTGCCAGGATCCATTTTGCAACCCAAAAATGTAAATACAATTTCCCCATCTAGTGGTCCAGCAGAGTAAAAAAAGCCACTTTTTCTCCTGCAGCTGATGGGGGAGTCACATCTGGCAGGGTCATCTCCCAACTGAGTGCTCATCCATCCATAGCTCTGCCCATCCCAACATCAGACAAAAGCAGTGGAAGAACAGAGATAAACACTACAGCAGGCTGCAGATCTGCTCAAATAAATTAAAAAGCAGACAAAGAAAACAAGCAAAGCTGCTTTGCATGCCCCAAAGGGTGTATAAAAGAGTATACTGCTTAGGCTGATGCATGACTAAGCCCCATGCATTTTGAAACAATCAAGAAACAGGTCTGACAAAATATCAGAATTACCTTGGAAACTCGGACAAACCATTAGCTGTGACAGCAACAGAACAGTTTCCTAGAGCTCAAATTCGTATTCACTGGGTATAGGTCTGACAGCCAGTGTTATTGGAGCCACACATAGAAATAATAAACTAAATCCCTTTGGTGAGGCAGCTTTCAGCTGCAGTGAATTACAAGTTTACATGGGCCACTCATTGCCATGATTCTCCTCACTGTGGCTAGATTTAAAGCAATGCAGGATGAAGGGGCAGCAGTGCCTGACCTTTCTCTCCTCCTTCACTGCCAGCTGAATTTCTCAGGTTTTTGAGGAGTGAAAGATGAGGCCAGGGCAAAAGCAGCCCCCACCCAAGGTGCTGTGGGGGCAGCAGTGCCCAGGTACCTCCCTTACTCCCTACCTGCCAAGACAGAGAGTGGTACAGGCCACCCTCGTTGTGCTTCCCAACACATTCTCCTTGCAGCCATGAAGGAGAGAAGCTGACTTTTGGCACTACTAAAGCAGAAATATTCTCCTCGTGGCACAGCCTCACACAGCAAGACCCCAGCATGGGCTCCTGCTTGCCTCCAGCCACTCCCCTCTTCTCAATGCCTGGTCCTCGCAGCACTGAAACTAAATTTATGCTGGAGACATGCCATCCTTTTCCACTCTAGCCCCAAACCAGACTCCATTCCCTTTGGTCTCCGTTTGGAGGAATTACCCAAACACGGTTGGAAATGAATACTCTGTGACATTAAAGATTAAAGGTACTTATGGCCAAGAGAATTTAGTATCACAAGTAACACAACCAAACCACCTTGATGCAAAACTGGACAGAGTAGCCCAAACCGATCCCAGCGCAGTGCAAGATTTCTGACTTATTCAGTTTTCTTTTAGAAGGAGTCGTCAGGAAGGTATTTTTGCTTGACCCATTATAATTCAGAAACTTCCTCCTCTCTGTCATTTTACATCAGCAGCAGAGAAATGGTTTCATATTTCCCATTTTGTTTTATGGATTTTCCATAGAGAACATCCAGTGCATAAAAAAATGAGATACACCCACTTCTGTTATATAATAAAAATCCACTTCTTTAAACATATTTCAGCTTATCTGTTTCATGCAGTTTATATGTAGTGATTGGTCTCTTCAAGAAAAAAAAATTCATAGCTTTATAGAGAATGAGATATTCCCATAAAGATCAGATTTCATTTTAAGAGAGAAAGTCTTGTTAAACTCACAAGAGAGAAGAAAAAGAAAGAAATTGGCCAACTTCCTCCTGTCTATTCAGAGCTTTCATTTGGGGCTTTTCTTGACCACTCACATTAACGTAACAGACAGCATTTCTTCGGTTCAGACTGGCTGTAGCTGGGAAATAGTTTGATACCTCAACAAGCCATGCAAAATATTTTGCAGGCAACTTTAACAAGGGAAAATCCCCTTGGGGAGATCTGGTCTGCACAGCCCAGGGAGAGAAGCTGCTTCTGGCCTGTGACTTCAGATGATTCCGGGCTTGGAGAATGTGAAACGCGCATGAGACATCAGAGGTGGGGAGCAATGGGCATCAAAGGAAAAAATTTCCCTGGCCAGCACATGCTCCCCTGAGCTGATCCTTATCCCTGTGATCAGCTGTGCTCATTCCTCACAGGGAGGACTTGGAGAGAGAGAAAGGGAGCACTGCCAGATAGCTGAGGGGAAAAGCACAGCTAAAACTACATCCATTTTGTTGTAGCTGTAAAGAGGACAAGACAAGTCTGTTCAGGTTTTATTATTACTGGAAGCAGCAGAGGTTGGGGACTTGGGGAGTGCAAGGATGTGGTGGTGAACTTCAAGAACAGGAAGTTAATGACACGTTTTGTTTTTTTGTTTGTTTTAGCCTTTTTTTTGTTAAAAAAAGGAATAAAAAAGACAATTTAATTGCATAAACACCAAAGAAGAGAAAATTAGAAGAGGTTCATTCACATCCAAGGGAAACAGCACAGCAGGCTCAGCTGTGGAAAGCCCAAGGCCAGCTGAAGCAGCATCCAGACAAGCACAGAGTGCTGGCAGCCCCATCACTTGCCAGTCTGGACAGTTTTGAGAAAAGGGAATTTCTATTCCATTCAGCTTTTAGAGACTCCCAGATTTTGTCTTTATATAATTCCCAGCATCCTCCATACTCATCCATCCATCTTACCAGCAGGAGGCAAAACCTCTGGGAAGAGATGTGCCCCAGTCACTGGTCTGACAGCCTGGATCACACCAGGTGGTTTGCACATTTTCGGTAAAAGGCAGCTCTGAGTTCCCTCCCAGTGTTTTCTTGTTTCAATGCTAACCACCAGATGAAGTTTTGTACAATGCTTTTCTGGAAAGCGCTGTCAAAGGGCCATCACCTTACACCTCTGAAACCACCAGGATCTCACTGCTTTCCCCTCAAAGAGAAGGCTTTCTTTCCTTCTTCCCCCAAGCGGATGAATAATTCTTTCTCAAACATGCAGTTGGATTCAGGAGACCCAAACCACTCTCTCCACAGAACATAAACAACTTAAGAGAGCAGCCTGAAAACTTTCCCACACTGAGGTTGTCACCTTCTCCCCGCCCTTTAGGAGGACTGCTCTGAAACCAGGACAGTAATTCAGTTTTCTGGCTTGCGCTCTTTTCACTCCTTCATTTAGAGTTAACAAAACACAACTGTGTGCCAAATGCAGCGCAATGTCTGTGGAGAGAAGATGCATCTGGGACAGACGAAAGCAGGACCTGCAGCTCACTTCCCACAGGCCACCTCAGGGGGCAACACTCCCCCTGGGCCACCGAGCCTGGCCAAACCACTGCTGCAGGCACAGGGCAGAGCATCCCAGTGGCTGGGTTGTTTTCATGGCACCATGGAAACTTCACGTGACCTACAAACACTGCGACCAGCTGCCAGAAGCAAGCAGGGGAAAAAACCTGTGTACAGTAAAGAGCAACACACCCACTGAAACCTTGCCTACAACACTGTGGGTCAGCCACTACAGACTGATGGTGCTCGTGTCCAGCAGCATCACGCAGCCCAAAATTAGGCACCTGCCTCTCCCAGCCTCCATCTTTGCTTCTCAGCTTCTCCTCCAAGAAGCTCAGCAGTCCCTCAGTGCTGAGGGGCACAGAGATTACTTTCTCTCAAGAACTGAAATGATGAGAAGAGAGACACAAGAAAGCCTGGGCTGCAGCCTTTCGCAACAGGAAGGAGGTTGTTACAGCAGTAATTTACTGTGGTAGGTTTTGCAGTGTGGTTGCAACATATCATTACACCAGTTTTATCCTTTTCAATTTGGCAGACGCCAATTTCTTCCCCCTGTTCCTTACAGAGCACAAGCCAACATGGCTGCATTTCAAATGGTTTCAAACTCTGCCAATAACAATATGAGAAAAAAAAAAAAAAGAACTGAAGAGTTCTCACAAGTGCATTAGCTTGCCCAAAACTAATACATGCTTATATAGACACATGTAAGTAAAAAATATACACAGGTCAGCCAACTTGAAAGGGTGGCGCCAGAGAATTGCTGGGGTTGGTCTCTCTGAGTAGATAAAATAAACAAAAGATAGGTTGAGTAGGAGCCTGAAATGAGATGGGCTGTGCAGGTCTCCAGGCAGATAAATTCATGCTTACTTGATAGCCTACTGTCTCAAATGCCTTCTTTAGGTACTTTCCAGGCACAAAGAGAGACCATGTACCCTCCTTACAAGACTTCTGTGCACTCTGAAACATGGAGTCAAATGTCACAGGGACAGCAGAGGATCAGTGTTCCACTAGTACTGGGAAGGGCGCATTCAGAATATACAATATTTAACTGTGATGTTTCTCCCCCCACACTCAGGCTCACGTTTGCTTGTCGCACATATCAACAGTCCACTTCGAACAGAAAGAGAACTGCTCATTATAAGCTTTTCTCTGAGAGGCTAAAATGAGCATTTTGGTTGCTGAGCCCTTTGTTTACACCAATGAAATAATATATTGCTCCTATTAAGTCACTGAAGTTTGGGTAGGGCGAGGTTGAGGTCAAGGACAAACGTGAGCTCTCAGTTCTCTGAGGAGCTGCACAGCTCTGCTGCAGGGGGACTGAAAACTTTCATGCAGGAACCTGAATAGAGAAAGAACTGGGAGGGAAACAGCACTGTCACTGCCTCCAAGAGTGCAGCGATGAGCATGGGATTTGTTACACACAATTTTTGTATTTCTTCTAAGGCACTTATTCTGTTTTAAGCTTTGGGAGGATGTGGTAGGATGCTTCCTCTGATGCTGGAGCCATTTCCATTCACATCCAGCTGCTTTTTCCAAGGAACAACTTTATTGCCAATCATCATCTCCTTGCAGCAACTGCTGTTCCTTTCTCCTACTGAACTGCAACTCGGGAGCAGGCAGCACACACAGAAGGGAAAGGTGGAAAACACAGCCCCAGGTGGAGAAGTTCATCCTGCTCCAGGCTGGGCAAAACAGAGGTCTTCCCAATGGGGCTACAAACCCATCACCTACCAGAGCCTCTGTCTGTGCAACAAATGCATGGGGTAAGGCATTCTTTCCCTCGCTATGTTTTCTGGATCCAGCAGGCAATGGGGCAGTTTTTTGGCATATCCCAGCTGGAGCTGGATACCACGAAAGTCTGAATTCTCCTACTCGATCCTATTTAAGATCCTTTGACTCAATTCTTATGTGAAAGCAAGGCATTACATTAATCTTCCCATCTAAGTGATGGAAAAGAGAGAGTTGATATCAGCTCAGATTAGTTCTCACTTAATGGAAGATACCCCTGAGATATTTGCAGAGGATGATAAAAATAGGACAATATATTGCTTTCTTAATTAAAGGAAAATAAATTGCTGCAGGGTAGTGAGCTGATCCTTCTGAGGAGCTGTGTGTAATTCAGCTGAACCAGGGTGAATCTCAGATGTATTTATACAGTCAGGGAAGATGTGTATATTTTAAAAGACACTTAGAAAATATTTGTGACAATTGCAACCATTCTTCAGCTTGTCTCAGGAATTCGCAATTAACATACAGTGATAATTCTGTATATCTATTCTGGATTCCAAACTTCGTTTGAGCTCCAATGCAATCAAGAAACACTTATTTCTAAAAATGCATTATTTATGGTTGGATTGATAGTTGTACCAGACTTCGAGGGGATGAGGCAGGGAAAGAAGAGAGGCAGCCAATAATCTTTCTTCCAGTTAAGTTCTTGTTTATGATTTTTGTGGTGCAGCATAAGTAATGATGAGAAATGAAATTATTTATGTTTTCTCATTTAAGAAAGTGAAGCTTGACAAACATTTTCATTGAAAATGGACTTCAATATACTTTCAGAACAATAAGCCCATTCTCTTAAAGGTCAGCTATTACACTTTCCATGAAAAGAAAAAATAATATTCTTAATCCTAAGTGACTACTTCAAATGAAACAATAAATTACTTCTTTCTTTCCATCTTCCTGCATATATTATCAGCAAAGCATTAATGAAAAGCAACTCCAGTGAAAAACCATCTGAGGGTTTTTTAAATGTGCATCAGCTCAGTACAGAATAGCAAATGCCTCTGTGTGGTCAACAGAGTGAGCAAATTTGCAGGAAACAAATCTGCTGAATGAATATCTGAGCAGTAAGAAAGAAAAGCATGTATGTTGTGTAATATTTCCATATGAAATGCATCTGAATATGAATACGTCTGTATGCAGATAGACACTTTGTTCCATCATGAAAAACTGATTTACAGTTGATTTTGGTGATTAAGTTTCATAAAGCAAACAGTCTACTCCCTCGTGCTTTCTGCACTGTGGTGGGCCCCCCTTCTTGGGCACCTGGTCAGCTGCTCTTGGGCACAAATCCCAAAGGCAGCTCCTCGAGAGAAATGTCACCCAGCCAGCCAGCAGGTTGGGTTAGCAGAAGTGAGCTGGAATGTGGGGGTGGTGATTTCACTGTGTGTAACCATCCAGAAAAGGAAGGTGGAGGTTTACCATGGTTTGATTATTTTCCTATACAATTCTCAGTTTGTTGAACACTCTTGCAGAAGACTTTCTTGCTTCTGCTCTGTTCAGAAATCCAAACACGATTTAAATATTCATGTCCATATTAGAGTACTGCAAAAATTAAAACCTATTTTTTTTGTAAATAAATGGTGTAAGTCATAAGGGAAATTTCAGGAGGTTTTTATACCACAAGGTCCTTTTCTGATTATTTAAAAGAACTTCATTTTAAACACCCTGCAGTCAATCTCTGAATTAAAGTTACTAAAGAACTAACCCCTCAGAAATTAAATTTTGATGAAAAATTAGTTTACTGTTCTCACTAAATAACTGTCTCAGGTGTAATTCTCAAACTGCGTGCAAGCCTACTTAATGTAAACAGAAAACTGAGCAACCAGAAGAGCTGTGAATATCTACAGTAGATAACTAGTGCACACATAAAACAAAATAAAAAATTATTTCAAGAAAATCTACAAATGCCATCAACTTTGCAAACTATACATCACCTCAACTGTATAAAAACTTTACCAGATAGATCTCTGTTGAATTAAGTAAATCCCTGATGCAGAGGAAGTGAAGGTTTCCAACACTAAGAAAATTATATGCAAGCAGATTAAAAGAAAATACTGACAGAAAGCTTTTGAGAAAATGCAGAGAAAAACCTTTACACCAGAAAGTAGGCTGGACCCAACTAAGATGACATGTTTTAAAATATGAATGCACACACACACACTCCCAAATGCCAGAGGATTATGTTGAGAAGTGAAAGGGATGGATAATATGCCTCATTTACTTTACTCATTAGTAATAAGAGGATCCTTTACTCGAAACAAGAGATATTTTATAAGAAAAACCCAGCTGTCAGCAGGGAGAAAAACTTCACAGGATACCTTCATTAGTGGCACTGAGCAGACATTTTCAAACAAGTTTCCATAACAACCTTACTAACTTCTTCCTAAATAGGTGGTAGCTCATTTGGAGCCCACTCCTGGGTTAGCATGGCTGGAGCTGTTTCTCTCTGCTATTGAACATACAATTCAGTTCCTTTCAATATGAAGTCCCTGCCCTTTTCTTATCAGGCTGCTCAGAACTAAGAACCATGTTCCTACCACCTTGAAGAATCTCCAAGTAACATCTGCTTGAACCGCCCCAAATGACACCTTCGGCAAACTATCATACTTTATTATACCCTATCATTTTTGATCCCGGATTACAGAATTTTCATTATTTCATCTGCTTGCAATGTACCATTCAGATCTGTGCAGTCTCACACACAAAATGGATTTTCTATTTTGAAAAGGAAATGCATATAATCCTTGGAGATGTATAATGCCACCAGAATAACTACAACCAACCAGGCTTGGCTCAGGTGAAGCCCATCTTTCCTGCATTACTCCAAAAGCTGTGCCACTTTCCAAGAAACCTAAACTCTGCATCCTGGTGCTACTTTTTCAACTCAGTATTTCCCTTTACCTCTTAGTCTTGGCTTTGCAGTTGATCACACTCTGAATGTGACTGTGAGAGCAGCCTTGGCATGATGATGCAGCTTTCAACATGACCCTCACCCCCAACACATCTCTCTCCCCTCCACTTCAGCAGCATAATTGGCATAGCAACAGCAGACAGGGAAACTGGTGCTGAATGTTTTACAGCAGTAAATCACTACTTTTAAGGAGTCAGCCCTTCCCTGCTTAGTGAGCTCCTTGACAGAGGGCTGTTGTAAGACAAGAAAAATTGATCATTTTGTAATTTGGAATCAAAATTTCCAGTCTCACATGAGAAGTGGATTTTCAACAGATGATGTAGCATATTCTTCAGAACTGAGCATGAAATGCTCATTGAAAACAAGGGCAAGGTGATTGACATATTTAACATATGTTCATTAAATATTAAATTAAAATATTGGCATATAAACTTGATTCTGTTTTTTAAAAAGAAACTGGAAAAGTTAAAGACCAAATAAATGAATTGGAGATAATTTAATGTTTATGGATTTCAGTAAGAAACCTTATACACTGCCGTTTGATATCCTGAGGGAAACCATTAATTAAGCTGGCTTGCTCTGAAATGTAGTTAAATTGATACAAAGCAGGCCACAGAGCTTCAGAAAAAACAAAAACCCACATGTAACCATAAACCAGAATCCTCTTAATATCTCCCAGAGCTTTAACAGAGCAAGCTTAGGTCCTTCTGATTCAGAAGAAGATTCCATTTTCAAATAGACATGGTGCTAACTACCCAAGGAGCTGCTGCAAATGAGAGAAAGACCTCGAGATGGCAGGGCTAATGAAGCAAGGCTTGCTGGGACAATGCCTGCACCAAGGCATCTGGGAAACAGGGAATTTAACTGGCATTCTGTCAGTCTGCAAAAACAGCAACAGCAAAGACAATCTGGCTGTGACAGCAGAGAGCAAATTGCAGCCCAGTGCAGAGGGTGATGCTATAGCCAAGTAACTCAGAAACGGGGCAGCTACTGTTGCCTTATTGTAATGATTTTTGTGTCCAAGGTCAGCAAAGATAGCTGAAATTTACTGATTTGTGTATGCAAGGTCTGACACTTTCCCTAGCACAGACACATCTCCAAAATATGGATTTGTGAGTTTGAGTCCTAGCAGCTGTCATCGACCTTGCAGTCAGTAGTCAGGCTGCCAATATTCGTCTGCCTGTCAAAGAACACTCAGCAGCCCAAAAGGCATGTAATTGGAGAACAAATGGGTGAACTCAGCTATTAGTACCAGCCCCAAACATCTGGAGACTGGTTTATTGCTGAACTACAGCCAAGCCAGTGCCTGAGCTGGGTACAGAGTGGGAAGTCCATGAAGACAGGTTTCCTATCAGAGTTGCAGAGCTTTTATGGTCACAGCAGAAAGTGAAGGGGGGGAAATTATTTTCCTAACTTGGAAACTTAATTTTTTAGCTAGAAGAAAATGGAGAAATACAGAAACAGGTAAATAGGAAACAAAGACTATATTTCCCCCTAACTTTAAAATGCATTTTCTATGGCTATGAGAGAGGCTTGTGCTGGCCTAAGCTATTTAAGCTTTAATGGCTTACCCTACAGTTAACACAAGGGTTTCTCCAGAGTAATGAAGTCACACAGTTCTGCTCTCAATAATGGGCTCTGTATTCCCAGCCTATGCTCC
This sequence comes from Sclerurus mexicanus, assembly GCA_013396755.1. Taxonomy (NCBI): domain Eukaryota; kingdom Metazoa; phylum Chordata; class Aves; order Passeriformes; family Furnariidae; genus Sclerurus; species Sclerurus mexicanus. The sequence goes on from VWZF01003183.1 coordinate 275,296, forward strand.
AAAGCCTCTGACATCGATTCACAGAACAGCAGCAGCAAGACAAGAATTGCGGCACCTTCAGCACTCCCCTTGCCTGGACCTATTCCCTGGAGTTACCTGTTGGGTTATTCCTCCTCATCTGGACGAATCCTTGGCTGGAAACTATCACTCTGTACTACTGCAGCCCTCCACACCCTAAATGGACCAGTGCTGTACCACTCCCACAGAGCCCAGAGCCACCAGGGCCTTTGGGCTAGTTTCCATACCCCAGGGAAAGAGTCTTTCCTTAAAGGGCAACACTTCGGCTCTGTTCAAGTGTTACAATGGGAAATTTTCACTTTGCAGTTGAAGAAGAAACTGACTGCCCAGATTCCCACAGCTGCCTGAGGGGACAGTCACAAAAGCCAGGTTCACCCACCTGGGAGGGCTTTCCCCAACAGCCTCACCCCCAAGGAGGAGGAAAGCAAAGCAGCTGCTCTGGGCAGAGACAGCCTCCATGGCTCCCTCCACCAGGGGCATGGCAGTCACAAAGGCCATGGCCATCAACTCCCTCCACCAAGCAACTACCTTGGCAAGCTTGGCTTTGATTATGTGATTAATACCAACCACTTTTTTCTCTAAGGCTTTAAATATTATATGTAAACCTGAACACTTCAAAGTGTTCAAAACCATTTTTTTTAATATATACTAAGAACAGAGAAACAACTATTAAGACATCTGTAAATAACTTAGTCCTTATCCTAGGGATACAATTTCTTCCTAGTGCATGCAGGAATGTGGCACCAGGCCCATGAAATTTCCCCAACATATGGGGAAAACTGGATAAAAAACAAATGGACCAGAACTTTTTGTGTGTGTGTGAAAAAGTTCATACACTATTCACATTTAGTTTTTTTGTGTAGTTATTTCCCTTTTTATAAGGGGCTTCTACAATTTCTACTTTATAAGAGGCTTTCTACAATTATGCAGAGTATTTTAAAGGAAGCAAAATGCAGTACAGAAATTTCCACCAAAGTGCCAAAGAGATACAGTGTTTTGCACTCTCATCTATATTATGAATGACAATAAAACTGTCCAGGCTGATACGATGGGAATTTGTTCTTCCTTAGGACATCATTTCTGGAAGTGCAGCAAGTTTCCCTCAAAGACCAACATGTTTTCGTTGTTAACAGTAAATGTTTTTAGAAGCTGTGAGATCAACACATTAGTGCCGTGCACAATTCAGAAAAATTTCAAGCAAGAAGAGACCTCAAGCTTCAGAGTCGCTCTGAGGCTTCACAAACAGCACCACTATTATTCTCAGCAATAGGTCTGGGGGTATCCCAGCACTCAGTCCTGCACCACAGCCTAGACTGACTCATGCCCAGTGACACAATCCCAGTGCTCCCACCTTGGGTGCAGCTGCACCAAAGCACCATTGGCTTTGTAGGTTTAGACATTGGTGCCTGTCTGCTCAGGAGTTGCTGCTCCTCAGGGTGGAAAGAAAGCACAGGTGCACCTGCAGCAGGGGCAACCACTGAGGTCTCTGTGAGGGGGTTTAAGTTCCTCACATCCTTATTCTACAGGTCAAACCCCCTTCAGAACTTGCAGGCCTTAGCACCTTTAAAATGGTTGTACAAGAAACGAGCAGCCTCAGTTAATCAAGCTGCTATTTATCTAAGTGACTCAGACTGAAAGGCAAATGCAAATATTTTGAGATACTGCTCCTCAGGAAAAAAAACCTGCCAAGTACGAGCCCATTCCCAACTTGAGAAGAGACAGAAGAAATCTTGAGCAGAGAAAAGCTTCTGTATGCCCCAGTTCCCAAGTTTGGTTTCACTTTGATTTCAAAACAATATGTAAGTTTGCATGCATGTCAATTTGAAAAGTCTCCATTTAAAAAAGCCAACAAACACAAACCACCAGTCATGGTTCTGCAATGTCTGTTAGTTCAAAATACTGAAATTTCATATCAATGATTTAGTCAAGCTGTCATTCTCCAAACATGCACTGACCAAGCTGTTCTGGAAACATACACTGAGGAGCTCAGACAGGGATGAAAAGAAAACCCCCCAAACCCTCCAAACAAACAAAAAACCCCTCAAGCCTAAATTTTTGGATTTACTGGGAGTGGCTTGTTTTCATTTTGGGGGGTTGTTTTGTTGGGTTTTTTTTTAAATATAAAAACTTTTGTTAGCTTATTAAATGCATCAATTTATTACACTAAATTCTATTCTGTTGACTCTTAGGTTACTTTATAAGAATGATAAATCAATGGAAAAAGCACACTTGGATAAGAAAAGCCTCTTATAGCACCAGCATCTTCTAAAAAAAGTGATTTCATTACTATGGAGACAAATCCCACTTCTTCCTGGGAGTTAAGTGCCTACATGGCTTGAAAGCTGTCTGGCAAATTTCACACCTAAGCAGAAGAACTGAGATTTCTTTTTATTATTATTTTTTAAACTTCCTGCTTTACAGGAAAAAAACCCCATCTTTACAGCCATTAGTCACCTATTTTATCTCATTTATTTTCAGGTAAATTCACCTTGTCAGAAGGTCAGCAAGAAAGTGAGGAAAACAGTGGTGGAAGTAGCATATGAGATTTATTAAAAGTAACGAGATAGGGGTCTTTCATACATATGGGTGTTCCCTGGGACTTGGCAAACTAAATTGCCTTTTATTAATATAGGGACCCTGAATTGTTGCAATAGGGATGCAAGAAAGAAGGAAGCACATATTTGACTTTTGCTGAAAGGACTTGAATAAACGCTTGACTAGGTCCCAGGTTTTAATCTTTCTTCAACCTGTAAACACTGGTAGGGGTCCATCACTCCACAGGATTTAAAGAGCACTGGAGGATTTGCCCCTCTCCCAGGCAAGCAGCAGCTGTGCCTGCACAGAACACCCCGGTCCTGCAACAAAAACTCTGCCTTGCACTTCTGCAAAATATCAACTCATGGGAAGGGCATAAGGAAAGGAGGAGAGGAAAGCAGCAGGGAAAGTATTTTCCTTTTGACATTAGCTTTTCACCACACCATCACCTAAGACCAAAACTTTGTATTTGCTGGGGACACAAAAGCCACTATCAAGATCTTGCCTGCACCTCTGTCACTTGCTCTAAGCTAAAAAGCCTGCAGGTTATGGCCCTTGCTGTTGCCCTGTCTGTGAGCTGTGAGTTCCATTTACAGGATGCAACCAGAGCTAGAAACTTTTCAGAGAGCTCAGAGGACTGAACTCCCAGCTTTTCTCAACTCTGAGTCAGTTAAAATCCCTCATCAGTGTTGTGCTCTATGTATATATAGGTTGCAAGAAAAGCACTGAAATACTAAATTTCACATCCAGACCTAGATCAAACGGCTTGCAAAGCTGTGGTTTTCTCCAACTCAGATGTGTTGGCAGGAGCACACAGAATTGCAGCCTGAACATCAGTCCTATCTACAAGAGTCCCGAGCCCATCAGAAATTATTCGGGCAGACAAATACTGGAAGTGCAATTGTAGCTTTAGATAGATGGGGTATAGTGATCAAAGAAGAATAGAGCTTTGCATGACCCAAAGTATTTGTGGTCATATTCTTTGGAGACCACATACTTTATGACGTGCCATTCACTCCTGCTTTGTCTTTGTTTAGGTGCTGAACAAACCCAGCCCCTATTGAGTACTGAGGTAGCAGAGTATTTTTCTTGGAAAAGATGGAGAAACGGTATAGGTTTCCTCAGATTCTGGAAACTCCAAGTTTCTGTAGCCACTGATAAAAACACACTCATGGGTTTATCAGCCACTCAAGAGTGCTGTCCTATCCCTCCTGCATCAGCCCTCTCCCCCTGTGGTTTCCTCTCTGGGACTGGGGGACACAGAGGTGCAGCTCTGCAGGGCAGGGACTCAGCTTTCCCCCATGGATGGGCTTGCTCTGCAAATGCAACACCTCACACATCCTTTGTGACACTATCAGAAATCAATGACAAGCAGTGCTGTGCCTGCAGCCTTGTGATGGAAAAATAATTAAAAAAATAAAAATCAATAGTCTAACAGACCTTGGCCAGTCCTGGTCTGCTGGAGAACAGGGGCAGAGGGGAGAGCTCAAGCACAGAGCAAGATTTACATTTTTGCAATAAGCAGGGCAGCAGGCTGGCTCAGCAGCAAGCCTTGCTTTGAGAAAGGCCAGACTTCAACAAATCTCAGCACCCAACACCAGGAAAGCTGTTACAGACCAGCACTGGTAAGCAGGAGCATGACAGAGCATTTTTCCCAAGGCAGGAGCATTCTGGCTGAGCTCAAGATCCTGCACCTCTCAGCTGACTGAAATAATGTCTGCTTTACTGACAGGACTTCAAAGATGCACCTAAGACAAATATTAAGGTATAAGAGTACCTAATAAAATGAAGCATTAGAGGCTAAACTGAATTGGGACTATTTTGGCTCCTGAACAAGAACAGACGCATGCTGGGACCAGTTTCATTGGTGAGGAAAGGTTAACACCCTAACAGTTCACATTTTTCCCACTGATATTTTCCATTTGTTCCTTAAGGGCAGAAATAACCATAGTGACTTTTTATTCTAGAGCATAGGAGCAAGAGGTCATGTGCTGTCCTTCCTCAAAAGCATCATCATGCTTTTGTCTGCAAAGGCAAATGGCTCCCAGGGGCTGAGGAGACCCAGACAGGCAGTAGCTCAGACCTCAGAGGCTCCTCTCTTGCCCGGCCATCAAACCAATGCCAGAAACCAGAGTTACCCTTCACAGTTCTCACTGAAAGATGGGGTAAAGCTTTGCTCTTCCTGGGGCGAGTGCAGTTCTGCTGACGGCAGAGCTCAACATCTCCTTGAGGAGCTGTTTTTTTTTCTCATGTCCAAAGTCCTCTGTTTATTTTGAAACAGTGACAAACTCTCTGCTGCTCTCCAGACAATGCAGTTGCCGTGTCAGTACAAAACATCCCCCCCCACCCCGGCCGCCTGTCTGGTCACCCCTCCCTCCATCTGCCTGCCTGTGTGGGACGGGTGGGAGGAGAGCGATTTCCTTTTGCAAAATTATCCCTCTAAAACTTTACCTCAGTTGTTTCTGGACAAGCCTAGGATTGCATACCTCTTCTAGCCACATGCCTCTGCTGTTTTCCAAACTGTGGCTTCCTTTCCTGGGCTGTGAGTGTAACCCCAGAGCACAATGCTCTACCCGCACTGTCCCAACTGCTCAACATCAACCAGCTTTTTGGGCTGGCAGAGCTCCTTCAGTTGTTCCCCCAGCGTGCACAGAAAGAGCTGTTCTAAAGGTGAAGGTCAATGAAATTATATGTTATGGGAATGTTTTCTCCTTATGTTCCTAAAATCACTCCACATGAAAAAAAGAGAAGAAAAAGAAAAGAGAAAATACTTTCACAAAAGCCACTTTGGTCCATGACATGTCCAATGCTGAATTTGTGGGTGTTTTACCAAGACAGAGATCAGTGCCTGAGCAATGGAAGGCTGGCAGAGCTGCTAAGCCCTGTAAGAAGCTGCAATTGAGCAAACAAGATTACTGGTATGTTTTTCAAATGTCATGGAGCTGAAAAACAGGAGTATTTAAATGTCGTAGAAAAAGGTTATGGTAATGGAGATTTCTATCTGAGCAAAGCCAACACAAAAAATCCTCCTTAAGAGTCAGGGTGTATTATTTGCAGCTCTTTTGGATATTGTATCACAGGACACACATTCTTCTACTCTATAACATTTCATACAGTTATTTAAATTATAAAAGTCAACTAAAGCTACAACACAAGCAAAAAATTACAGCAGTTGTACACATGTACCGACCAGTGGGACAGAGCCCTTTCAGAGCAATACAAATGAGGTGGGCAAGAGCACAAGGTCCTTGTATTGGGCCACATTGGGCAACAACACATCCCAAAGGCACATAACTGCTGATGTGGAATTTACATCACTTACACACCACTCCTTAACTCGTCCTCACTGAAAGGGGACAGCACTAGTCTTACCCAAACTCTAGGCAGCAAAGAGCAAAACACTACACATCCATTTTCAGGGAGTTATTTTTCAGAGCAAATTTTTTTATGTATTTCATCATAGCAAAAGAATGACTTCAAGATTTTTTTAGGAATGGACTGGCTTTCACCCAGGTTACCAGGATTCTGACCACTGTTGGGTGCAGACAGCCTAAGGTGCTAGATTGGCAGAGCTCCTTTTCTGTCTTCTCCAGGGCTGGCTTGTGTTTGTTCACAGCTCTGCCCTCCTGGGAACAACCCCACCACTGAGGTCAGGCTGGTTTTGGGAAGTCTCCCCGCACAGGAATCCTTGTCCTCAAGGGCGGAGTCTGCCACAGGAGGGCATGTTGGCTCCACGCCTGCAGGCTTATAGCCATTGTTAGCAAAAATCTTCACCGCCTCCCCTCTGCGCAGAAATCACCATAAGAAACACCTGTGCACCCCTTAGCAAATGGCCCTTAACCTCTCCCCCATCATCCTCTCCCCAGACAGTCTCACAAGGTCTCCACATGGCAAGCCTTTCTCCCGCTTGCACACGGCCAGCCAGGGACAGCAGGGCACTGCTCTGCCGAGGCTGTGCAGCCCTGGGGAAAGCCCAGGGCAGCGCTTCAGCTGCCTCCACCGGCACTGCACAGCCCATCCTCCCCTCAGCAATGGCAACGGGAGAAGTTCAACACCGAGAAACGCTTCACCGCAGCCAAACCCAAAAGCCAACGGAGCAGGCAGCCAGCAGGGTCCTGCAAATATGCGATACGTGGCAGAGCTGCGTTGTGTTAAACAGCAAGCACCTCGCAACAGAAGAACAGTCTCCAAAACGTTAATTTCTCTGCAGTTGATTAACTGTCCAGCATCCAGACTCACATCACCTCCGAGACTGAGCTCGCGTGGGAGGGAAACTGGCAGCCACTGTGGGGATGGAGTGCCAGTGTGCGATCATGAAGTGCTCTCACACCACGTTTGGGATTATTCCGTTCCGTGGGGAGATGCCAAATACTCCCTCTGCCCCTTCCCCAAGCTTTTCGCTTCTTTTTTGGCAGATAGGGATTAGGATGAGGGGATGTCGGTGCCTGTTTGTTTTCCCACCAGCCGCTCCTGCCCTGGTTCTTTAAGGAAGGCTGATGGACACACAGCCTACCCCCTAAACGAAACACTTGCATGCGAGGCTCTTCGGAGCCTCCTGGCTGCAAACACCTCTTTTAAATACAAGTGTTACCTCTTCAAAGCTGACTTGCCACGCATTTTAACCCAGAAAATACCGTCTCACACAACAGCACTGTTGTTTTGTTGTTGCTTGAGTCTGTGAAAAGGAAAGGGACCGAGCTGTCCCTGTCTCCTAGAGCATGTGGCTGCCATACGCAAATGTCAGCCTGAGCAACAGGAACGATCTTGTTCCCGTAAGTCAAACAATGTTTAGAAAGGTCTGTGCTGTGGGAGGGTTTCCTAACGTAACACAAATCATCAGACTTAAAACACATGCCTGCTCTGGTGAAATTAATAAAGCAACAAAGCTGTGTAGGAAAACATACAGAAAAACAAGAACTTTCTCCTGATGACTTCATCCCACAGGGGTCAACAGCACATCAAGGGCAGCACTGGTTGGGAAGGGGAAGCTCTGGAGATTTCTTGCAGAACTTTAAAGGAAACTTGAAGAGTTCAATAACAAAAACAACAGTTTTCTTCTAAAAAAGAAAAAAAACCAAAACACCCCAGCATTTTCCCAGCATTGTACCACGAGAGCATCACTCATGCAGGGAGTGTTGCAACCTGTATCATCAAGGAATGAGCGTGGCCTGAAGCCACTGATGACTTTATTTCACCAGTTTTTTACTGTGTGGGCAACATCGGAACATGTGAATAACACTGCCTTCCCCAACATATCACATTCAGCCATGTATTAAGGTAGATCAATAAATGTTGTTAATGTTTTTAAACATAAAAACTACCCTCCCCCAAAAACCAGGCCATAGACCCCAAGCCCCAGAGAAGTCAGGAGTTTGAAGAAGCCTGGTTAGGGTTGCAGCAACAGTGGAAATTTGCCCCTACTCATAAAATAGGCAGAAAGGGACAGAAGCCACAGAAAAGGTCATGAGGCAGCCCCAGGCAGGCACCCAGGAAAACAGACATTTAGAAAATTAAATGGTGGAACTTTTTCCATGTTCTCAACATAGCTATCAAAATGAAAGCTGATCCTATCGTGTGGAAACCTCTGAGTAACCTGCTGGAGCCAAGAGGAAATCCTAGGGGATATTCGTGGCTCTTGGCAGCACAGTCCTAGACCAGACAGACCTTGACCCGCTCCAGTGCGGCCGTTCCCAGGTGGGTCACTGCCTGCTTTGACCAAGCAGGGCTTTGCAAAGTCCCTTCTTTTTAGTACATACAGCTGAACTATTGGTTCAGGACACCTGCAGCTAAAAAAGATTTACCTCTCCTCTTTCCATTGCTTGGGAGCACAAATATGTTTCTCATGTATTGTCAGAAAGATCTTCCTCTTTGCAACTTCAGGTCCTCTAAAGATGAATGACCAGCTAATCTTCACATTTAAAACCAGTAAAAAAGTAGCACACTGTAAAAACAAGCATCAAAACCCCACATTCACACAAAAAATACCTTTCTGTGGTTCAAAAAAATAACAAAAACAAAACTCCCACATGCTTATATTAACTCCTGCAATCAGCTTTTATCAAAACACTTAATCTACCTTAAGCTTTTGTGCAAACAACAGGAGATGCACGGAATCTCCCAACTCAGTATTTGATTCAATATTCACCACTGAGAAGAATAGGGGTAAACAGAACACCATCAACAACTCCTTGTGACTTCACTTGAAACAGCTTTCCAAAAGCTAAAGTTGTTTAGAACACAATACAATATTCACAGAAATGAGACGTTTGTCATTGGCTCCTTAACCTCATCTCAAGTCTTTTACGTACCTTCCTGAAGTTCCAGAAATCATATGGTCAAATAAAAAAAAACAAAAAACCACCACAAAGCAGAGGTTACTGAAATCCCACAAGCAGTGTAAAATACAGAGTTATTTAGTATTGGAATGTCTTAACTGTGAAAATGTTTAACCTTTCTTTGGTTAAAAAGTAAGAGAGTAATAGTCAACAACACTGACCTACTTCAGCTACATAATTCAGAGGATGAAAGAAAGTTTAATAAGCACTAGGTAATTGTCCTCAGCCTTTACTAGTTATAGGGTCCATAAGCATACGATGTTTTGATGTAATCTTGTAAAAGTACATTTTAAATTCTTTAGTATTTGTAGCCATATTGACATAATGAAGTTTATCCTTTCAGCCAGAATAATGTTGTTTTGTGAGGCTATTACCAGGATAGTTTCCAGGCTTTTACGAAATACAACTGCTCCATGACTCCTGATGAGTCCCAACAGTGCCCCTGGCCACCTCAAAGCTCAGGGGCAGATTTAAAAATGCAATTCACAGGTCATTGTCCTCAGACAAAGCTTCAGCTAGATCTAAGGGTGTTGTGCTAACCCACCAAGGGCAATTTTAACATACTGTAGCTTTACACACCGAGAAAGAAAAGCCTTTCACTTTAACGATTAATCAGTGTCACTCTCAGGGAGGTTTATTTTATTGCTTCTGACCTAAACATGAGCTGCAACTCTCCTGGTGCTCCTCTTTGCCACCAGGAGCTCTTTACCCTACCATATACCAGTCTAACAGCACAGTGGATGTGCACTTCTCTTTGCACCACACCAGAGCAACTCTGAAGTCCCTACATTTTAAAGTCCCTAAAATTAGCAACCTCATCAACACAAGCCTAAAAAGTGAAGATTCGCGCGTACTAATGTAACCACTGGAACCGCAGTTCCAAGTATCAATTCTACAGAGATCACTTATAAAGAGATGGTTAAGTTTTATCATTTTGGATTGGTTAAATGAAAGTAGTTTCCAAGAAAACATAATAGGGTAGATAAAGCATGATGTAAAATAAGAACTCACCTAGAAACTTTCATAAAATTCACTTTCTACCAGCTTTGAAAAATCAAAGTTGTAACAGAAAAAACAGTGGGCTCATTTTCTAGCACATTTATACATTATTTTAAACACATCTACTGGCAAGTGCAGGTGACAGCAATTACCTGAATGATGTGCTCAGATATTTCAGTTTGATTTGTCCCAGAAACAACAAAAAGGTTTTGGAGTTTCCAAACATTTTGCAGCATTTTACAAAACACAGACGTGCCCACCTCTGTGTGTGTATGCCTGCTCAGGTTGCTGGAGAACCACAGCACTGATACTTTGACTTGGAAAATCCATAAAACATCTAAAGCAAGGAAAACCTCAAAACATCACTAGGAGTTTTGCTACGTATTTGCGGTGCCTTTGTTGGCATTTATTGCTCTTCCCTGAGCACTGCCAGCCCCGGCTCACCCAGCACAGCCTGACTTTCGAAGCACTCAACGCTGTAAAAGCAGCGTCCTCCCCACTTGCCAATCTCTCCATCTGCTGCCGCAGCAGGGGTTGGGAAAGCTCTGCTCATACATCACACTGCATGTTGCTGGAAATTTCTGCCATCTGCTATTGCCTTTCCTCCCATGCCTCACAAAAATATCAGTGACTCTAAATAGAAAGCAATTCCTTGATCAGATGTTTTAAAGAGTTGTCAATTTGAATCATGACTTTTTTTGATTGCTCTTGTATTCACAGAAACATAAAACATCAGTACAGATTAAGGGATAAAGATGCAAGGTCAGCTTTATACAGCTAATAAATAACTAAATAGCTTATCCCAATCCTATTTTTCACAAAAACGTTTTTTTGAACTATGATTTGGATGACTTTTAACCTTTGCAAATAACACATGATTCCTTCCCAAAGCCAAGCCCTAAATTCATCACACAACATATCACACTGGAATGCAATTTAAAGCCACACTATCATACACAAAAGCACAGTCTCTGCCCAGGCAGCACCCCGAGCTGGAGACCCAGCACACAGCAGTGCAGGGGACCCTTCTCAGGGGGCTCTTTGATTTAATGTATTTACACCCACACCTGACAAACCAAGCCCAGGATGACGCCAGATATGCAATTCAAAATACACCAGGCTACAAAAAAACCCCATTTTAAAACACGGAAAACTAAGTATTTGGAAACAAAAATACGCTCTATAGTCCTTCTGTGGTCAAAATGCAGGCAAGTACTCAGCTCTGAGGCCAAACACTAAAAGCTTTTAGGATGGCCCAGCACACAGACAACATCCCACTGCCAGGGAGAACAGACCTGAACCCCTGATATGAAGCGCAGTACCACATATACAACAGACAGCACAGAAGGAACACGCTGCCTGGCGACGCACAACTTTATAAAACAACTTGCTTCTAGAAAATTCTGAAAGGACTTACCTTTGTAGGTGCTCCCAGCGCCCGTCTCCTCCTGCTCTGCCTCATCCCTCTGCTCTCCTCCAGGGCAACTCCAGCAGGAGCTCACAGCAGTGGATGCAGCTGCTCCAACCCCAGCACTGAAGAACCCAACCCCAACCCACAGGGCTTTGAGGGCAGCTCATCACCAGCAATTGCCCCCACCTGAGCCCAGCAAATCTCATCACCAGGAATTGTCCTCACCTGGGTCTGAGCAGCAACCCATGATCAGTAATTGTCCCCACCTGGGCCCAGGCAGCAACCCATGATCAGTAATTGCCCTCACCTGGGCACAAGCAGCAGCTCGTCCCCACCTGGCTGCTCTCCGGCAGCCCCCTCCGTGGGCACCACAAACCCCCGAAATGGCAGCTGGGACACCCTTACCTGTGTGTGTTAGGGCAGGCTCAGCCCCCCGGTCTGCCGGCGCCGAGGCGAGGCAGGGAGATGGCCCCGGGTGCCGTCTGTCTTCGGCCGACAGCGACATCCCGAGCGGTGTCCTCCGTGTCCGGGGCTGCTCCCCAATGCCCCTCAGAGGGGCCGAGGCAGGGTTTGGGGCAGCAGTGGGGCTGAGGGGTCTGTGTGAGGGGAGCCCGAGGCCGCGGATGGTTCTGGAAGGTTCTGGAAGGTTCTGGATGCTTCTGGATGGTTCTGGAAGGTTCTGGAAGGTTCCGGCCGCCCCTCAGGGGGCTGAGGGAGGAAAACGCTGCCCGGCCACCAGGAGTGGGCACAAAGCAGGGGAGGGTGAGGGGGCAGAAAATAGGCGGCAAGGGGGTTAATCTGCCTTTGTTTCCACCACAAAAACCTTTTTCTGATTGCCAGGAAATGGAATTATGTCCCCCCAGTGTCAGTGCCATGACAGTGCTCTGTGAGGGATGTCCCTGTCCAGTGCCTCCCACAGCTCTGTGCCCCGGTGCCCCCTGCCCTGCTGAGCTGGGCCACTGACAGCTGGCCACAGCTGGCCACTTCGTACCAGCCACGGCCACAAACCCTGCGCCCAGCAGTGCCCTGGGAGCCCCCCAGGGCGGGCCTGGGACGTGGGCACATTGTCTGGAAGCCCTGAAATGGGGGAGTGGTGGGAGGGAAGGTAAATCAGCCAACGTGGCAGCCCATGGGAAGGGTGGAGGGTGGGTTACAGGGATCCCAAAAACTCCAGTAAAAGGTGGATGGAACCCCATCTAGCTACCCTGCAGTGGCAGAAATCAAAGCGTGACTTGGTTGTAACCTAAGTGTCTCCTCGGGTAAATCTGAGGTACGATGTCATTTAATTTATATGACAGATATTCAGAAATGGCTTCAGACCAATTCTGACTTTATCTACATTTAAATTGAGGTTGGAGTTTTTGCCTAGAAGGGGAACTGACCATTCAACCCCCTGCTGAAGACTGGCAAATCACTGACGATGGAGAGTAGGGATTTTTATTGTTGTCATTAATTGAGAACTTTCCAACACTTTCTTAATGTTGGTACGAATCCACATTTATAAAAAATAGGCTCAGTATTTAATGAAGAACTATTAAAAACATTGATGGAACACTACACCCCTCTTCACAGCAATGACTTGGTGATATTTCTTAAAAGGTGCACTGCAAAGTTGGTTTTCTCTCCTAATCATTAATCATTACCACCCCGGCTAATCATCAGTAGCAAAGCAAAGGTTTGCAATATTTTCTGTTCTTTAAAGATCTCCTGCAGCAACTCTTCCCTAAGTCAAATATGGAGGTTTTCACCCACAGTTTCCCTAATAGTTGCTCATGTTAATCTTTGACCATCCAACTCCTCACTTTGGTTGTAACATGATAATTTTACACCTCTAAAAAATAAATTGTGCTGGTTCAGTTCTTCATTAGGGTGTTAAATAATCAAAGTTGTGAATGCTGCAAAAGGAAAATTAACCATTAAGAAAGCATTTGCCACTACTGGGTTCAGTTATGGGTCCCCATGGAGTAAAATTCACTTTTCTGCAGACATAGGTAGCTGCCAGGAGATAAACCATAACATTTGTTTTGACAAATCTGGGGCAGTCCACTTCACTTACCGGGACTTGAAAGAACTCTACTTGCACAAAAGCAGCATAGCAAGAAACAGCTTTTATGGGAAAAGGAAGACCTGAAAAGTTACACTATTTCAGAGTTCATGCTTGAGCATGAAACATGGGCATAATTGGCTCCCTTGGGCACACAAACTGGGAGCCTGTTCACCATGGACCACAAGCTTCTTGTTTCTGAGCAGGTGAACATGTAGCAACTAAACATTTCATACAACATATTACAAGGTCTAGAAGCCTGGAGAACTTGTTTTCAAAAAATGTAGGTAAGATCACAGCATGCACAGAGGAAGGAAGTATTGCTCTACTGTGGATTTCTTTTCTGTGCTTAAACACAGAACAATTTCACTAGATTCAAGCAAAAGGAAAGGCTGACCTGGTGAAGAGTTAGAGGTCAAGCAAGAAAGCTTTCAACATCTTTTTGATATTTCTGCACACCTCCCATGTTGAATAGCACACGAAAACATCCTAGAATGTTTATCAGAAAGTGATTTGTGTTCAGGAACCATAAAAAACCTGATTTGTCTTCTGCCAAATTTTGTGAGCTTGGAAACTCTCAATTAGATAAAAAAAATGCTTTAAGATGAAACACCGACTGTTATTTGGTTTTGGGAAGGGACAGTCTCTGTGATTCTTTGTCAACATTTTGGGGTTTTATGTATACACACAAATTCTGAAATGTCTATAAAATTTCACTTAAACCCGAAACAGACCAAGGATACAAGATACAAAATAGGCAATTTCTAATATAGCTTTGAACAGACAATGCATCTTCATGTAGTATTTGATTTAATGCCCATTTTATCACAGATGGTATAATCACAAAACAACACTTGAAAGGAATTTGACAAACAGAACCAGATGTAAAACATCTTGAAGCTTACAAATTCATCACAAAGATTAAGGAGGGCTTGAAAATACCGGGTTTCAAAGCTTCTAAGAGACCAACACATCTGTTCAGTCCAGAAATGCTCTCATACTTCCTGGTGTGTTTACACAGGGAGAAGATGCACCAGGAACGAGATCAGAAGCAATTCTGCTCCTGGGTTTCCTTACCTTGCTTCTGCAGCAGATCCAAGGCACAGAATAACCACACATTAATACGCAACTGAAGCACATGGATGCACTGGCCTCAGCAGAAATATTACAGGCAGGTTGGAAGCAAGCAAGAAATGTGCCATTGTACTCCAATAACTAAAGTTAAAGAATCACTCTGTCTGTGAATAATTTTATTACTAGTTATGGGAAGTGCCCCGTGGAATCACTTTGCATAATCATTTTTAAACTGTAATAAGAACACCATGCAAAAGTATGCTCCTTTCTATGAATGTTTTTGAAAAATGAACCAAAGAAGCAAATTAACAATTCCTTTACTTGATCTTCACAACCACCCACCCATCTGAAGAAATTATACCCTCATCCACACTAGCCTTGTAACCACAATGTACTGTTTATGTTGCGCTTACAAATTTAATTCCTCACACTCCCTGAGGATGACCATTAGCATCTGTACCCTCACTGCCAGAGTTTTTAAGTCTGACACAAAAAGAAAAGAAAACACTAGTCTGCCTGAAAATTTAAAATGCTTCAAAGTTCCCAAAAGTACTTGTTTGAAACTTGCCTGCTCGTCAGAAGTGAGCAGAAACTTGAGCCAAGCATGGGAGAGCCAAGATCGAGGAGAGGTGAGCAGACACCACCAGCAGCCAGGAAGGGCAGCAGTGCCAAAGTGTTATTTCCAGTCTCTAGTCATGACTTTTAAATCCCTTCAAAAAAATCCTTCAAAGCTCTCATCCACTCTAGTGGGTCTGGATACTGTCCACATTAATCACTCCTAGGAACAGAAGAAAATGTTGTGCTTGTGCAAGCAAAAAGCTCATGGAGCTGCATGTAAAATTTAAAAGTTAGCCCTTTCTAGCATTCAGAATCCAAAAGTATTATGGAAAGAAAGCACTGAGTCAACAGTGGAGCA
Organism: Sclerurus mexicanus; assembly: GCA_013396755.1. NCBI lineage: Eukaryota > Metazoa > Chordata > Aves > Passeriformes > Furnariidae > Sclerurus > Sclerurus mexicanus. The sequence continues at coordinate 290,628 of VWZF01003183.1, forward strand.
TCTGCAACCACTTTCAGTGAAGATGGAAGATAAGCAGTGCTGGAGGCATGCTTAGGAGGAGCTTTCCTATGTGACAGATGCCTTCAGCATTCCAGCTTGCTGGCTTTTGTCACCATTTGGTGCAAGGAGAAACACTGCTGGCACAAAGATAATTTTCATAGAACTGCACAAAAATATCCCTTGCCCCACTGGGATTAGTTAGCTAGTTGTCTCCTATCCAGTTTCCAAGCAAGATTCAAATCTGTCAGCAATTTAGCCTTACCGAGCTAGCTTTGTTTGTACTCATTGCTAGGTGCTGGGCCACATAAAGACATGTTGTAGTATCAGGAGAATCAGCATTTTTGGTACTGAACTGTCACTGCTAAGCATGCAGGGCTTATTCAAGCTATTGCAGAGTAAGGATCTTTTTGGTACCGTGCAATAGCAACTTCTCACTGAGGTGAGCTTTGGCATGAAAACGGAGGATTACTCCTGAGAAACCACGCTCTGCTGCGTGGTGGGAAGACTCCTGCTAAAGGAAGAAGTGGTGAATATTTTGTTGTATCTGAATTTTGAATCTATTTTAAAGCTAAAGAAAATCATCCTTGGGTTCCATCTTCCTTTTCCCTTAGTACATGCATGTCTAACTTATAGCAAGATTCACTGTCTATTGAAGGTTTCCTATGTTCTCTTTCTCAAAAAACTCACGTTTCTCTTCTATATGGTGTATATACATAATGAAACTGCATTTTCCATGGCTGGCTTTACTTTTGGGAACCATAAGCTAGTGCCATGTGTATTTCAGGCCTCTTCAACTCTTCTGTCCTTCATGGTGACAAACTGTGATTTTTATCGTAGCAAAAAAGTGTAGCAAGATCTGTATGAATTCGTGGTCCTCGGGTTATTACATTAGCAGCAACATTATTTCTTACAACATTCATCACACGTTGTTAGAAGTGACAAATTTTTACTTCATTATATAATTGTTTGGGGTTTTTTTCCCTCATATTATGCTTTGCTTTTTCCATCTGTTAGTTTCCATCAAGTTGCAACACAGTTTTGGCACAAACTTGGTAATTTCCATCACAATGTATTCATCTTTCTTCATATTTTCATCAACATCTGGAATCATTCTGCATTTCTCAGTGGAGAAAATATTCCCCAAATCTTACTCCTTAGAAGAGTGTGGAAACTTGACACTAAATGATGCTTTGACTAATGCAAAAACATTCTACATCTTTATAACAAAGTATCTTCATTTCCCAACATAATTTATATTTACCCTGATTCAATTCAGTGTCAAAAGGATTTCACAGAGTATTTCTTGTAGCTATAGCTCAAGGTATTCTAAAGGGTACTGGGAATAACTGAACAATACACTGCAAATACATTTACAGGTAATTCCAAGAATTTCAGAAAGTATTTTCTGGACTATATAAAAAAAACCCCCAAACCCACAAAACAACCCAAACTTGAAAGTTCATGACTTAGTTTTCTTTCAAGGCTGAAAACTTGTTTTTTGGTTTTGCTTATGTTCATTTTTCTATTAAACCTTACTACAATAAGTAGTTTGCTAACATTCGAGTCTGTTTCTTTAATAGTACACTTTCTTCAAAGTGGGAGGAAAAAAAATCACCTCAATTAGCCATTAGGTCCTCCTAATAGCTGTGTCAATATAGAAAATTGGTAAATATGTCTGTTCTACTACTTTATTTTAATTTTTGAAGTTTGCTTTCTTGGTTCATGTAAATATTAAAACTATAAACACTATAAAAATTACATCTCTAGCACATGAAACAACTATAAAACTCCGATTTTCCTTAATACAGTATATCATCTGCAAAAAGCCTCTGGTAATATCTGGATTCTTGTAATTTCTGCTCAAGATCATATCTTAAACCAAAAGAAAAATAAAGGGATTTTATACCAAAAACACAAGTTTATTGTTACTGTGTGCTTTTCAGGTTACAAGATATTCCTCATAACCACCTCTAATTCAAAATAAGAGCTCTTTTAAATTTAACCATTCTAAAGCTCTTCCCTTAGCTGTTTGCACGTCCTTACAGCTCTCCACTTTCAGAGAAGCTGTTAAAAATATTGCAGACATCAATCATGCACATTGAAAGTATTTTTACAAGTTTTCCAGTTTTTTGCATCTTCTCAAATCCTCCAAAACTTTGCAGCAACTCCAAATAAAAGCCAAACCTTCCTTTTGCTCCAGTGCCTGTGACAAAAAGAAAGCCAGTTCTTCAACAATCAAAGGCAACTTCAGCAGTGCCCAGACTTGTCTGCAATCAAATCCTTCTTATTTCACAGTACAAGCATAGATTTCTGAATACCCCTGCCCTTTGTACCTTTCCTGACCAGCTTATTACAGTTCCCATATACCTTTTGTAACAGTGTTTTCTAGGGCTTTGGAAAAATAAATATCCTCCAGCAAGTGTTTGATTGGAGTGTGGTCAAACAGCAAAGAGATGCCTCAGTTTTAATCTTTACGTAGTTTAGAGACTCCATTTTCTCCTGAGTATTGGCAACATTTCTTAGTAGACATGTATTTCTTCAGACTGGATATCACCAGCTTTGTCCCACTGACGGATATTAGATAGAGGTGATGAGCAGCAGGATGGTGAAGCCTCTTTGTTCAGGGAGCAATCCTGCTGCTGCTGTGCCATGCCAGCTGCTGGGACCAGTGCTTGCAGCACAAGGAGAGCAGCCAACTAGCTCTGACACACCGCCACCTCCTCCTCTGTCCTACACCAGCTTCACACTCTGCTAACTGAAGCCAGGTGCTGGTCCATGGGAAGCAACATGCCCAAATAAATGGCCCACAAAGCAAACCACCTTGTTTCAGCCCTCTGCAGCTCACCGCTGGTCAGCCCTCAGAAATGCTGTGGCATTTGCAAGCCCACCTGCCTGAAAATTTCCACTCAGTTTATGCCAGGGCCTGCTAAATTGGTGCGTGGCACCGCACCCTTCAGTCGTCCTCCGCAGAAGAGTTTGCTAACCTCTTTCCTTCCCAGACTCGTTCCCACACCTGCAATTCTCAATAGGCATTCAGAAGAATAACTCACAGATTTTTGAAAGGTCAGTGAGCTGGGAATGCTGTCACTGAAGCGGAGAGGTGTGTGCTTGAAACAGTGAACACATGGCTGACCGCGTGAGGCTGGGATAACGACATCCTGGAAGCACTGGAGAACAATACTGAGCTGTACCCCTACCTGTGGAGCAGAGACAAGACTGATTATGTTTTTTCTTTTCTCCACCTCAGTGTGAAAGCTATGCCTCTCACTAGAGGCTGACTGGCCATGTCCCAGCATCCCAAAGAAAGAATTCCTTTTTTTACAAAAATTTTTCTCCCCCCACTTCTACACTAGAAGTGATAGTACAATGAAAGAACATGAAAGAACACATAGAACTGTCCTGCTAACCTGACCAAAACATAGTCATGAAAATGGGAAGACCAAAGAAAGAATAAAACCTATGTAAGCCAAACCATTAAAACCTGATATGAATTGAACCTGAGATAATTTAACTCTTCTATATTAATTTTTAAGGAGTATTTAAAAAAAGCACTCATTTAAAAGGCAGACACTGTATGTGATAAAAAAACAGTAAAACACACAAACCATTAGCATGTGAAAGAAACATTGCAATTATGTCAAATACTGCTTTTTATATTTTATTAACAAGCAAGCATCCCTGGAACTGGGTCCATATAAAAAATACTTCATGAACCAATCAGAATACAAGGGTGTTATATAAATTTATTTTATGCAACACTGATTAGTTTTGAAAATTCCCATTTTTAATGTTTTAATTTCAACTTTTATTTTAAAAAAATCACTAAAAGGACACAACCCACAAAAATACAATCTGTATCTGCTCTATATTTACAGATAACTGGTCACTATTAAGGCACAGATTTAAAACTAACATTTTATGTAGCAAGTCAAATATTTGTGCATAATATAACACTAACAATACGTTACACTGTACTGTTATATTCCCTTTGTGGAATCAAAGTGAGAAATTTTTTACTTCCAGTGTGTTCTTTTTTTTTTTTTTGTGTGTGAAGCCCTACTGAAAAATAATGTTGTTCATGGGAAATTCTTCACTTTGGTGTAGCTGATGTAAGAACTGCTCAGCAAAAGGCCACATCAACTTAACACTGTAATAAAATGAGTTTCTGAGTATAGTACCATCTGGATACATAGCACGTACTTACAAAAGACTAGAGTGTAAAAGTTTTCTGATGCTTTTAAGTTTAGGCAAAACAAGCAAGAAGGGGTTGCAGAAAATTCTGCACGAAGTGTTGCTGAATATTTAATCCATTAAACATATTTTATAAAATAACACAGCTGAATACAATTTGATTTCCAAACACTGGTCTTGCGAATGCAAGCATTGAAATGACAGCTTATCTGTAAGCACATAAGTAGTCCACGTGAATGGAACTACCTACATGCTTAGAAATAAGCACAAGTGTAAATAATTTTCAAATGAGAAGTCGGGCCTTCCAGGAGGGTTTCCATGAAGTTGCTCTTGTGACACACATACACACAAATCTCTCTGAGATACGTGGATATTGACTCTGGGCATTGAGCACGGTAACTCTGATGTGAACAACTGTGTGTGTACCAGATACAGCTCTACCCATTCAGATCGGCAGTACCATTTTAGAACCAGACGAAGCTGCTGCTTCATCTAGGGGGTAAGTCACCCAGTTATACACCATTAAGTAGATATGGCTGAACCGAGTACTGAGCAGCAATCTTTAGCTAACCACAAGAAGACTTTACATTATTGCTTGATCATCTATGCCCTCAAGTAACAGTCTCTTTAAATTCCCTTCGTGTGTGCAAATTTCTCCATACATTGCTTTGCATTCTCACCTCAGAAGAAAGAATTATCCATGCAAAGTGTCAGAACTCTTTCTCACCCATTTTTGCATAAAACCCAACTACTGCAAATGTTATTCTAATGCCTTCTGTTAAGAGCACTTGACAGTGGTTTATGTCCATCTCAAAAGGCTTGTACACTGAACATAAATAATACATTACAGTAGAGGTAATTCACAATATTTCTCATGGGAATGCTTTTCAATTAATGCTTGGAAACTACGTATTGCATTGCAAAAAGAGGCACTTTATGAATTCCTTCATTGTATCGGAACCCTTCATAAACCCATAACACAACATCTGTCAAGACAGAGGAATAACATTGCCAAATCATTCGGACTTTCACAGTATAAGAATGCAAAAGTTAGCTCTAGCCACTTACAACATGGACTCTTTCTGTTGAACATAACTTGTTTCAGAAATAGTTCATCTCTGGAGTTGAAACACTTCTGCAGCTGACAACTACAAATCTAGATCGAACAAAACAGATGCTATTACACCTATTTCATGTAGGTCACTTAATTGCTGCATGCATAGTCATGTAAGTAATATGCATCATTTATTAAATGGCAACAGTGCTGTCTTGTCAAATTAGATTAGTTGTCTGTTTAATCAAACTGACAGCCCAGAGCTCTAGTTTGATGAATGCCTTTCATTCTCTACCATAAATCTGCAGTAGATCAGTTTAATCTGTTACGTATTGTAGGTGTATAGAATCTAAAAATAAAAGTCTGATATAAATAAGTGTCCTTTAGTGGCAGGGTACTAAAAATAGCCCTTTGCTTTGAAACAACCATTAAAAACAGTTTTAGCATAACAGGCAGCAGTTAAATATGTTGACTGCAAAGGGTTAATATTGCAAGGTCCATTTTGGTCTTTCATTGCATCTGTTACAGTGAGTGAGTATTATTGCAGGCAGCATTACTCTGCTTCATAAGAGCGTAATAGGACTGGTCCACTACCAAGTGACTTGATTTTGGAACAATCTCTTCAAATAACTACCCGGGAGGCAGAGAGAGGAAAAAAAATCTGCGTAAGAACCAGTTTCTAGTACCATTATAGTGAGATGTGACTTAAGGCAGGAACACCTGAAAAAATTTGATTAGTGCCAATATAAAAATTGATATGGAAATGAAAGAGAGAAATAAATTTCCACAGGACAAGAAATCAGAACATGTAAAGTGCAGAAAGACCTCAATAATTATTTTAAGCAGTACCAGAAAAATCCATCTTGATAAAACCAAATCTATGCTCTCTGGCATCCCAGCTCTTAATTCTTCCTTCATTCAACAAAGTAAAAAATTCAGTGCATACATTATAGTTATAGGTAATAAAATACTAAACAAAGAACCCTATATTATTATTATTGCAAATTCTGTCCAATCTACACGAGTAAAACGTAACCCACATTTGGTGTTTCAAAAGAGCACAGACAACATGTGTTTTCTCTGTTTTTTTTGGCACAGTATTGTGCAGACAAAATACTTTGGTCCTCGATGCCCAAACTCCCAAAGTGCAGAGGGTGGTGTGCAGTGAAGGCTGTCCACAGGATTGCCATGTCCATCTTTACAGCTGACTTTCTGAGCCACAACTTCCTGCTACCAGCGGCCGCTGACACTGGCAATGTCCGAGTGATACTGGCGCGGCAGTCTCCCACTGGCTCCACCTTCCAGGAACGAGGCACGGATGTTCGACGGGTCAAAGAGCTTCCTTCGGTTTTTATTCAGTTCTATAAAGGACACACACACAGACAAAAATCTCTCATCAGAAATTAATTTTAATATGTGGAGGTAAACAGAATACGAAGCTGCTATTTAAACAAGCAAAAGAACTTAGACAGAAGGATATGAACTGAAAATATCTGTGCGGTACTCCTTCAATTTAACAGTTCAACAGGATAACCAGTGTCAGGTTAAGACTCAGAGGCTGCCTGGGACACAGGCCATGTATTTGGTGCAATTCTTATTTGGTGTGAAGTAGATAATTTTTTGCAATATGGATTTAGATGCAATTGACAGAGCTGAAACAGCTTTATAAGTTTCTGTTATAATACTCTTCCTGGAGGTACGTGCTGCAGCACAACCACGCAATGAAAACAGAGAGGACAGAAAAGCTTATTAGCATCTTGATCATTTCTCAATGCACAATTCTTTAAACACAAAACTAAAGCAGTATTTTAATAAGGACTTTCAGAAAAAGAGAGATGATCACCTCTCTTTCAAACATGCACCCTAACCTTGTATGAGGAATAGCTCATCCAAAAAATTTCTTCCCACTTTTCTATTCTTGTAACCAAACTTCATGATAGATAAAAGTCACTGAAATATTACATAGATATTCATGTCTGCTACTGAACTAAGTACACTGCATTTTTACCCTCTTCACACCGCCATTTAAAATTAATACAACATTCACTGATGGCATCAGTAGAAGAGAAGCAATTGGGAGGAAAAAATCTGGTGTTACAATGAAGCATCTGAAAGAAACTCTTCCTCTGATACAGACTCATTGCCTACACAAGCACAACTGCACTCCTTTGTAATAAGAAATCTCATGCTTTTTATTACAATTAGAAAAACCTAGTTAGGCTTTATATACTACAGGACATTGTAAGAAATATTTGGCCTATTTGCATGTAGGATCAAGACAACCTAGTAAGTTAAATGGGTTAGAAAAACTCCAAGTAAGAGTTACATGTTTCTTCCAAATCTATGCATTTTGCATAAAAAACTGGCCTAAAAAAACCCCAAACCCAAAAAACCAAAGCCTCCCAAAAGCAGGCAGTTTTTCCCAGTAGGATGACTGCTGTGCTAATCAATAAAATGGAGGACAGGGAACCAAAAGGTTGAAAATTGCAGTTCTGACTGGTATGTTGTGCCAATCAGACCCTGCAGTGCCTGTAATCCCAAAGCTTTTTGGACCCACGATTTTGGAGCATCAAACAAACTCCAAAACGTGCAGTGAAACAAACCTCCCACTAAGCTCCAGCTACACAAGACTACTGCAGCTGAACTGCTGTTCAGTAATGTGAAAGTTCTATAAAGCCTGGTTTTAAGCACCTCTGATGTGGGGCAAGCTACCATGACATCTGTGGACTAATGTCTTAGTCATTCCAAGCTCCTTTGCCAGCTATAAACACACGACTCAGTGAGAAGAATACAAACGATGCTTTAAATCGACAAATGATATCCTGTGTTATTTACCTGAGATTGCAAGCAGCATTTTTCTTCTGGCACCAAAAGTAGTAATTCCTAACTCTTTCAAATCTTGATCAGTAAGAGTAAGGAATGTCTGCAGATCAATCTAGAGTAAAAAAAAATAGGAAAATTATGCAAAACAAGTTTCTCCACAAAAGTATTCAGTCATAAATGTGGTTCAGTATAGCTTCATTTTTTCCCTCTACTCCTTTGTACAGGTATTCTGCCAACCTATTCCTTCCATGTAAACAGCAGTTATGGCTTTCCAAAGGCTTCTTCACACAGTTGCTCAATTTGCTACATTTCTGACAGAAAAGGAGAAATTGAACAGCAAGCAATTTTAGAAAATCACCAAAGATCAATTAATCTTATTAGTGAGTCTTGAGATTTTGAGTATTTACCACAATGGCTACAATGTATTTGGGAACACAGTATGTGCCAGGTACCTGTGTCTGTAGACACAGTAAGTTCTACTACTACTGCAGGTTAGCACAGGAGGATTGCTCAGCTACTGGTGACATTTGGGTTCAAGCACCCTGCATTCCATAGTGTGTGCAGCCATGGATGTTTTGGTACTTTTTCTCCCAATACGCTTCACAGGAACACAGGGGAAAATTGTTTCATTTCACCCTCGCCAAACTACTTCGCTCATCTCACACCTAATTAGCATCTCTTCAGGTAAGAAAAACCACAACAAAAACCCAGCTGTCAAACAAAAGCCACCTTTACTATCAGAAACCAACACAGCCATCTCTCCTTTTTAGGAAAGTGGTTAAAATAACAGGAAAGGATTAAAAGACTGGATAATATGGGTATTATGGAACATTCAGAGGAGCACAGAGGGGAATAAACCTGAGGAGCTGTACAGAGAATTGAGGCACAGCTGGATTTATTCAGATTGAGGATTGACCCCACAGCGCTTAAGCAGCAGATTAGAGAGAGACAATGAATGAAGGCACGAAAGGCACCAGACCCAGCAGCAACGCACTTCAGTGGACTCCAAGTGCACAGACACGGGTGACTTAGTGCCCAGAAGGTAAAAATGTGCCTCATGTCTACCCTTGTAATAGTGCAACACTTGAGTCCAACCCTGGTGTGTGCAGTTTTCCTCTTGTGGAAGTAAACTGAAGCTAAATACTGGCACAGCAGAGCAATTTGTGAATGGAAGGTCCTGGAGTTCGTTCTTCACGAACACAGTTCTCTTGATGACATGGCAATCTGTGCAAAAACCCACTCTGTGTGCTCTATTAGGAGGAAACACGCAGGTGCAAATCTGAGAGCAGCAACTGGTGCAGATCTCATTGCTGCAGAAGACAGAGTGGACACATGGGTCCAGAACACAGGAAGAGGCCAAATACAACTGTGGTCCTTCCCCTGTACCACACAAGATACTGACAAAACTCACACAGACATTTGTTTTGCACCGTAGTGCACCCAATTCCAGCAGTGTAATACATACAACTTGCCATACCCAACCACAGTGCTTCTGGGACAAGCTCAGAGGCTCCATGCCTAAGTTTGTAGTCTTGCAGCTGGGCTCACTGTACTTTTATGGCACAGTTACATCTGTCAGCAGAATAACCTATCTACAAATAACCAAGTGGACTCTACCTGTATAGCATCCTACAGATCAGGAATACTTGGAATAAAAGATTAGCTGGTGTGGAGGTGGAAAGCTTGCACAGGTGACTGACCTATCTCCCTGCTGGGAGTGGATCAAAAGAAGTCAACTAGCACACAGGGAAAGAGGCAAGGGATGGATATATGTGAGCCCAGCATTGGTTGAGACAAGAATAACCTACACACGAAACAGACCAATACCTATGAAATTCTAGCTAGCATCCTAGTTCACAAGTAGGAATCAAGGTTTAAGCTTCCTTGAGTGACAAGAACACAATCCTACTTTGATTCTGTGTTAAGAATAACTCAAAGGTGCAGGACAACACAGAACTCATGTCTAGGCTCACTATCTGGAAATTGCGAGGTGTATGAAACATCTTTGAAAGAGCAGTCCATGAAAATCTTGCCACAAAGTGAGAGTTGTAAGTGGCTTTGCTCAAGAGACACAACAACTGCTGCTGGAAAACATCCTACTAACACAAAGGTGTCTTTCAAAGGAACACTAACCTCTTGCTGTTGGAATACGTCTGTGTATTTGCCCAAACCAAGTTTACTGAAGAGCTCAGGCAGGTCAGATCCCTTAAACAAACTGTTCAGGTTACAGCCATTGCTTCCTGTCAGCGAGGAGATGCAGTCCATGTAATTGCTGCTACTGAGATAGTGCTCAGCTGAAAGGGAAGAAGAGCACTTTTTAGACACATCACAGAAGGGCACAATTTTTTATCAACATTATAATCAACTAGATCATTAAATTTACAAGATATTTAAATCTTCATTTTTCAGAAAAGAAAAAAAGCTTCTCAGTGGCCTAAGAGAATGAACAGCATAAAGCATTTTTTTTTATGTTGATTAAGTTGCAATGTTTGTTTCCTATACAGAGATATTTGGGTACGTGTTTTAGACAAGAGAATCATATTAAGGGACCTAATCAGATGGATACAAGTCAGATGGATACACATGGAAAGAGCTACAAGACCCCATTGCTTCTCCTCCTCTTAAGCCTCTCCTCTTTTCTTCAGTGAGTATTTTGGAAAACATCATTGCATACAAATGCAACCAGCACTTTTTTGGTCTGGATGGGGAGAAAACCATGCTGGAGCAATTCCTGGTAAAGGAACATGACGTGGCCATTATTTTACCATAATACAGACAAAAAAATAAATGCAATAGTTTATAAAACACTAAAACTGGAAATATGCTCCCTACACAACTTTAAATTACATTCCCAAAAGGTAACAGCTTGAAAAAGTTTCCACAATGAATTTCTTAAAAAAACCCGAGAAGCTTGGTTTGGCAGTGCAATCCCTTTCCTCCATGTGTGCATCCTGATAGTATACAATCGCATAGTTCCTAATTATTTTTCCTCATGCTGTGTAAGAACAGCTCCCAGGAGTCCATCAAGCACTTGTCTAAGTGGAGCCACTGTGAGTGCTCTCTCCCTCACTCGCGGGCACAGGAAGAATAACAGAGAATGCATAAGCAGCAGGTAAAGGGTATTTTCCCAGGTGAGAAAAACTAAGGTTTCCCCAGATACTTCTGCAATGGCCTTCACTACAGAATGCCAATAGGATAGGAAAAATCTCTATTTTTCACAACCAGCTATGCTACAATTCTTATTTTCTGGGCATAAACTAGTTAGAAGCATTTTGAATTGGATTTACACAGCTTGGAGAATTTCTGTCCAAATCAGGTCCATTTTGGAAAAGAGTTTTAAAATACAGCAAACAGATGATGCAAGGTCATGAACTGAAAGTTGATTTTAAAGAAATACTTCTTACTGCAGTCAGGAGGCATTGTCTTAAAAATAGAGAAGAAATTCAACACTACTACGCAACGGTGTCAATGAGGTCAGACATTTTAGAACTCCAGAGCCTCTACATTAAGACAAACTACATTTGTCCAGCAAACTCCTTGCTGTTCCTTTTGTCCTCCTTCCACACATTTTATTCCCTGGGAAAGCTACAGCTGCCATAGAACAGTTTCTTCCACTTCCAACGTATTTATGTTTCTAGTTTTCTTCTAACACACATATAAATACATACTTAATCCCTACTTACTTTGATTAACCTAGAGCTTCCATTTTTGTCCAACTGACTTGAAAACATCAATAGATTGATTTCAAATGAACTCTGCATCTCTTTTGTTCTGCAAGTATTAGAACGTGACATGCAGCCATTCACAGCTCAACTGATGTGCTTTTCAAAAAAATGAACCACTACAAGTATATCAACCATGAATATTTTCTGTAATTGAAGCTATTCTTTCTCAGCAGGTTCAAATTTTACTATCTGTGTACTTTGAATTTAATCTGGGATTTAGTTTTTTTTCACTTTTAAAAAGAAAAATGCAACAAAACCCAGTAAAAACAGCCACAGTACTCATTTCCTTATAATGCAGGTTGGCAGTACAGACTAGTATTCTCTACACCCACTTTTCATTCTTTCAGAAAAGCATTATTAAGTTATTTAAAAACTGAAATGAAGTTTCAAAGAGTTGAACTAAAATAAAATTTTAATTTGTAAATTTCAAACATTGTTTAAGAAGTACTTGTAAAATGTATAGCCTGTATCCACAGAAACCAGTGCTGAAAATCATGTGCTAGGCCATGCCCAACACATAGACAGGCTTCCTTTCCTAGAATGGCCTGATTTGGAAGGGGCCTTAAAGATCTCATTCCAACCTCCCTGCCATGGGCAGGGACACCTTCCTCTATCCCAGGTTGGTTTAAGTCCCATCCAACCTGACCTTGAACACTTCCAGGGATGGGGCAGCCACAGCTTCCCTGGGCATCCTGTGCCAGGGCCTGCCCACCCTCCCAGCAATGAACTTTTTTTGTAATACCCAATCTGAATCTATTCTTCCACTTTGAAGTCATTCCCTCTTGTCCTGTCACTATATGCTCTTGTGAATTTGATTCCCATAAAGAGAATCATGCTTAGAAGTTGAGTATCAGCACAGATTATGACTTCTCCAGTGAGCAAATAGCCCAATAAAGACCTGGCTGTTGCATCCATAACAGAGCAGAACCATGGCAGTCTAGAAATAAGCTTTTAATAAAGGTCTGGTTTCAGTATACCTTGAAAAACCACTTCCATGGCAGCTAAGAGCTTTCCAGCAAGAATGTCTGGTATTTATAAACTTTCCTTAAAAGTTTTCCTTTTGGACCATTATTCGTATATTATGTTACACATGCTTGCATATGCTTTTACCTTTCAAATTGTAAAAAAAAAAAGAATCTATTTTACAGGTGTCAGTAATTTAAATCCCTAGAGACATCAGGATACGTTTATATTAAAATAAATATGAATTCATATGAATATGACTGTTTTCTTTCAATGAAGCATTAGGAGTTTATTAACCTGATTTGTTTTGTTTCCGCTTGGGGCTGCCAATCGAGGAGACAAAGTCATGAGCAGCGGGGCCCAGCCCATTGCGGTCTCTCCAGTTATCAGATTCACTGCCACTTCCCAGGTGCTCCCGACTGCCGGACCGGGACAGAGACATTGATGAACCCTGCAAATCACAAAGAGAAAATTCGGGCAGAAAACAGAGGTTTCATTGTGACTCAGATGTTTTCTTTGAAACAGCTCAGTTGAAAAAGCCCCAGCTTTTAAAGCTCGCAAACATTCTTCTGGCAGTTGATCAATAGTGAAATAATTGTAAACCGGACACGAAAACAGCAGGTGTGCTTAAAACATACACAGTTTACAGTTTTTAAGCAGGAGTTATTTAAAGACCATGATTCAAAACAAATTGCTCGGTATTTCCAAGTTTGTTTCCAAAACATTCCAAGCTATCATATTCCCACACAAATTCTAGACAAAGCAGTCTATTGACTACATCCCTTCACAGGGAAAAGAATATAACAGAGCATTTGTCTGAAGACAAGTGGCTCAAGTACACAATACTACAACAAAATTCTGCAATGGCTTGTGAGTTTGTAGTTATTTTGTTGGGGCTTTTTTTAATAGATTTTCATATTCTTGTAAAATACTAATCATCAACTGTCATCACTGTGGGCGAGAATGGTCCAAAATAAGGTAACAGTATTCAGTGGGGACATACCCAAAAGACATTGATACCACACACTTACACTAACTAAAAATTGTGGAAGTGAACAATTTAATTCTACACAGTTCCATCAAATCGCAATTGAAAAGCATCACCTAGGACACAGCAATCTCTTATACTATTCAGTAAAATTGACACCACAGAAGAAACAAGGCAAAAGCTCCTTGTCATTGGTAAAAATCAGGAAGGTATGACCTATAATTAGTATGGCTCCAGAAATGAAGAAAGGCAAGGATTGACTTCAAGTCTTACAGAAGACCAAGAAGAGACAGGGCCCCTACATTACACTGGATCATGGTGATGGCTAGGAGTTGTCCAGAAACATGTCATCCAATGTTTCTGGGAAACTGAATGCAGAGTGAATATCACAGCAAAGATGAAATATGTTTGGTGATCTTATTTTACAAATAAACTTCCAAGCCATTAAACTATGATACCAACACAGTTCAAAGGCTTCAGCACATGACTCTCAGAGGTGCACATGCATGGAAGTGTGGTGATACTGTCTCCAATACAAATGATGTCGAAAACTACTAAACAGAGAAGAATACAAGGAATCCAAGAATGTCAGCCTCCCCAGATTTTTCCACAATAGCTCATACCAAACAATGGTAACTGGAGTTCTAACACAATATTGTTTCACTGGAGAGAGATGCAGTGGTCTGTGGTTGGCTCCTGGGCAGTCTCCAAGTGACTAAGACACAATGTTCTTGGTAAGAATGACAGACCCATTTAGAGATTTTAGACATCACGGTTGGGAAAAAGCCCCACCCCAGCTCAACCAATACAGAAAAGTATGCAAAAAAAATTCACATAATTCGGTTTTAGCTTTCTCTTGCCCTTAGCTACTACTGCTTTTCATGCATCCAAGTCTATTACATGTAGCTGAATGACTCAGAAAGTTGACATGTCAAGTGGAGAACACCAAGGCACATTTTTATCATGGTTGAACATTTCTTTTTCATCAAAAGAAGGGTATATCCTAGAGAAAAGCTGCATAAGCATACCACTAACACTTTAGATAAGTAGGACAGAAAAAGGTGCCTATATGAAAGCTGGGAAAGATTATAGCTAGGAAACACTAAAAAAAAAAATCAACTTCAGAATGCCTTTGAAAAGAAAGGAACAAATTCCCTGCAAGATTCCCATGGTGGGACTCTGAAGAGACTTGTTGGACTCTGGCTGCCTTCTGCCTGGGAAGTTTCTGGGCCCAGTGAATAGTGAAAGCTGTTAATTCTACAGCTTCATCAACACAAGACAAGCTGCAGACATTTCTTGTTCTGATGTTCTGCTCCACCATGCAGCGATTCACATTATACAGTTTACCTGTTACGTATACAATGTTTTCATTAGGCTACAAAATTTCCACTGCTTGTTTGCAGGAACAGATATTTGGGCCCAGAAGTTAAGTTTCTTTAAACAAAAATATATTTTAAGCAGACTTCTATGCTCTATGACTTGTATAAGATCTGTAAAACAGATATAACTGTGTGTGTTGGGCTGAATGTATTCCACATGCCTTAATATTTATGTAAGAAGCATTTTTCACCATAAAATATATTCAGAACATTAAAAATCTTATCTGCAAGACTTGTTTTTACAGAGTTTATAGACATTTCTCAAGAGAAACAACTATATCAACTCACTGAAAGCCAACTTGCTTTATAATATACTTTTTTATACCTCATATGTAGTTGTCATGGATGGCTTGTACGATACATGATTCGCTCTTCTGAGTTCCTTGATAGTTTCTGCAGGCATAGATTTAGAGAACCCCAAACCACTCCACGTATTTGTTGGAGTTCTCACTTCTGTTACAACTGGCTTCTTTAACATAGCTGAAAAAATAGACAAATGAGTAAATCTCAGCCTTAGTAAAGGTACTGAGAGGATAATCCTGCAGTCATGAAGGATAACTACTTCAGCCCAAACAGAAAACTCCAAACACCTCCACTTGCTACCCAGTTTGAATCCTACTCTTCCTTAAGGCAGCTTACTCTGTCAGAAGATAGTTAAGCCCCACAGGGCTGCATGGAAGCCAAAAGAATCATATCTGTTTCAAAAAGAGGAGCTTCCGGTTTTCTCTTGATGTGGGGCTATTTGGTTTATTTTTTAAAAGGGTCAAAGATATGGCTGAAGCCCTTATCAATTTTGTAACTTAATTTATCCCTGAAGTACGCAGTCATTTAGCCAATATGATAAACAACTTAAAGTTTAATTTGCATCCAAATAAAGTCAAGTATTACAGTTATGAGCTCCCTGAAAACAATATTGATCATTTGCACATGGATATACTTACACATCCCATCTGCAAACCATTTATACTGTATTTTATACCATGTTCCTATTAAAAAATTTTCTGAACGTAAAACTAATACACAAGTGTTTCACTACCAGTTTCAGATTTGATTAAAAATCAAATTACAAAACTGAAACTTCAGAAAATCATTTCATCCACATACTAACACACTTTTCAGAAGTCACTGTTCATGCACATACCTTTGGTTGCTAGTAGTTTCTTCTGTTCATAGTCAAATGCCTGAAAATTAAACATGCAGAAGATAGCTTAATTGCCATTCGAACTAACTGTCATTCCAGTACTCATCTCTTTGTGAAAACAAAGGTTTTTAAAGTGGCCAGTGAGTATATCTAGGAGAAACCTGAAGTACTGCTCAATAATTTGACAAGTCCAATTAGCGCCTTAGTTACTTAAAGTGTTCACTGATAAAGATTTTAAATAACTATCCAATATCCATCCGAGTGAGGCTGCAGCAGTATTTACAAACTGTTTAGACAGAATATTTCTTTAATTTGTTTTTAATAAGACATTTTTCAAGCATAGTTTCTCTTCCTTAACCATCTGTTCTCAGCATTTAAAATGTTGCTCAGCAGTACAAAAAAGATAATATATATCTTAGCAAATCTAGGCAATACTTATTTTTAATAATCTTTCAAGTTTATTTCTCCTCCATGCACTCATCTTGTGAAAGGAAAAGAACTTAAGTTTTGAGAGAATTTTAAAAGTGCTGGTGTCTGTAGTACCTATGACAGTGGAAGATCTGAAATTTAGATACCCCTGGTTAAACAAGCTACACTTGTTTGAATTACAAATTAGCAAGTTTATACACACAATACTACAAAAACGCAGAATTAGCCTGAAGTGTTACATTCTCCACCTAAAATAACTAGAGGAATAACTGGGGAAAAGAGCTACTTCATCTTGTTATCTTCAGTCTGGTTATGCCCACACTGTGACAGATCTGTAGTGAAAACTACCCTGTTACTGTTGCCTGACAAACAGTCAAAAGGGTCTCCCTCCTCGGAGAAATCTCAATAACAGGGCAGTGGTTTAGAGTAGTAGGTTGCAGTTAACCAACTAGGAACAGTACAAGAAAGAAGAAAAAAAGGAGTATATGTACAGATTCAGATTTGTATAGCAAACCCACTGTATTTATGCCCCATATATAAAACCTGAAGCTATAAAAAAAAATTGTGTTGACAGTGCTTATGTAAAGTTGTAAAATGTCTTTTGCAGATATCATTCTCTCAAAGCAACAATATAAGATTTCCTACAGGCAAATGATGCTTGTGTAGACTAATACAGCCACACAGTTTTTCTGTACCTGAATTTTTCTTATTCAACAGAAGCATCAGAGCTTTTCATTGACAACTCACTCTTCAGTCGAAAGAGTTAGTGACTTGACTGTGAATGCATTTACTGGAATAGCAATGTCACCAGTCACCTGGGCCCTTTGCGATAATTTCACGCAGCAGTTCCCAGGTTTCATGCTGGAATTGGCTTTACTCAGGGGGAGGTACCTGCATATTTACAAAGGAGGGCTGCGTGGCCAGCCGTGCTCGCTCAGAGTTCTGCTGGGCGGCTGCTGCTCGCTCTGCTGCCCGCTCGCTGCCAGGAGCCTTCTTGTCAGCCACGGGGCTCTCGGGAGCGCTCAGCTCTGCATCTGAGAGCAGCCTCTCTGCAGTACTGCGGGGGCAAAGGCACCATTAGCTCAGCCTCCTTTTCCATAGCCAGTGAACATTCAATGCAGTGTTGATAATTGAGCTTTCCCTGGACAAGTTGGCAGTAAAATTCAAGCCATGTCAGTACACAAACATCTTTTAGCAATACTTGCAGAAGTTATGGCTCTCCTGTACCTGCTTGCTGGTGAAAGAAAGCATGTATTGCTTCTTCCTCTATTACCATTTCAGAGGCAGAGTTTAGGCTCAGTTTTGAGCTGTCTGGTATCTGGAATTATTGCATGCCTTGCTCAGGCCAGCGGTTCTAACAGGTTAATAGTTGTAGGATAAAGAGATTGCATAACAGGGGACTAAGAAAGTTAACACAGGTTAACTGAAGCTTCCTTTTAAAGCTTCAACATCTGCCGTCCCATATGCCTTCAAGAACTGCAGTCCTACATGCCTACACTACCTCTCCATGTAATCTTTTTTGGTTTTTACCCCTAAAAAAATGAGCCACATTTTAGGCTACTCTAGAACAGTAATGTTTTACTTCAAAGCAAAGTGATCATGTTGTAGAAGCTGTAAATTACTACCCCCTGAGGAAACTGTGAGCACTGTGTCCTCAGAGAAAAGAACAAGGCATACAAACAACTGACTGACATACAAACAAGTCAATCTGGTTAGCAGGAATTCTTGGATTTCTAAACTAAGAGGGCAGAATTAATAACATACACATCGTAGCTTAACAGTGTAAATAAATGAAGCAAAAGAAAATATGCGTCTCAAAAGAGCGGTGATCAACAGTTCCCAAAAGAAATAGTGAAAACACAAGTACATCAGACAAAAACATTGCATTAAGAACAAAAGCTGCGTTGCCAAGATGTATTATGACTCAAAAGAGCCTTTCCCACTGCTGTCTCATTTAAGAAAAAAACCCAACCCAACCAAGCACTGAGGCAAGCGTTTGAGAACATGCTGTTGTGCCCTGAATACTGCTTTGCTAAGAAGAAAACAGCCTCAGGTACACACAAAAGGAAAAAGCTGTCACTTAGGAACTACTGTTAAAGCGATCAATAAAAAGGCAAAGTGCATAAATATATCCTTTATAAACAGGTAATGAAAGTTCCTCTGACAAAAATCCCCATTCTTTTGTGGGAGAAGGAAAATATGTATTTTCTTAAACAAAAACAAATACTTAGGATGTACAAAAACCAGTCAAAGTTATCAGACAAACCGGGAGCTACATTGACACCTAATATCATTAATAATCAAGGCCAAATTAAATTAGTTCTTTGAGTATCTTATGACTGAACCACCCCTCCTATCTACAAAAACACATTAAGTAATTTGTATTGTGAAAGCTCCACTAATCTGTATTTATGGAGTCAACTTACTGCAAGTGAGAGTTTTTGGTGCCCTGCAGCAATTCAACTGTTTGCCTCTTAGCACAGGCCTGCTTGGAAGAGCTCATCATCTGCTTCAGATCACTGGTATTTGCAGAATGGGACGGACTTCTCGGCATGCCCACTTCTACAAAAGCATCATTACAACCTACAAGACCAATAAGAAGGAGAGTTAAACAAAAACCCTTTTATGTTCTAGTGAACTTACTGAAGGAATGACAACTATGGGGCAAAATCTGCTCTTCCTGCTCTCAGAACTGTTGCAGTCTTCTTGGTCTAGGTTAAGAAATCATGTAAGTTCAAATGCACAAAAAAGGTGTTAGCATTCACATATATTGTAAACAACTAAGCAGTCTCTTTTAAAAAATATTTAATTAATATTAATTAGTATTACATGTGAAAACTGGCAATTAGAAGTGACTAAGAATTCTGAACAAATTTATGTTTGTTCTACAGAATTTTCTGCAATAATGTTCTCAAAGGCATTAATTGTTTCCTTTAGTTAAAAAGCAAAAATAAAACACCATTTAAACCAGCAGACACTGTTCTAAGCAAGGCTGTTAAGGTGCTGCAAAAAACACTGAAATCCTCATAAGTGATTTCCCTCTATTCTTAGGGAATGAGCGAAATGTTACAAGTGCATTAGGTTAATTTAAGGTGTTTTTATCAACAGCACATCTCATTTGCTACAACTTCTACTTGTTTTCTTTGACAATGAACCTGGGACATCCAGGATTATTTTCCTGTAACATGGTTGCAAAACACCCCTTTGTTTCACGAATGTTACACAGACTGCAGAAACACTACCAGATGAAGGAATGCCATGTCCAAACCTTACCTTCTTCACTATTTGACTTGGCAGCTACTTGTTCTGAGGCACCATGAGTACTTGTTTGTCTCACCGGATCGCTGTGGTTTGTGCTCAACACATTTTCACCCAGCGATGTGGCAGACAGTGCAGCATACTTGATATTTGAGGCCTGAAACAATTGTCAAAAATCACTAAAGTGAATTTTATGCTTAAGGAAATATTGAAACAATTTCCCTTTTCCATCTGTGCAGGAGAAAAATAAACCCGCTCCCGGTGCAGGAGGACAATATGTTTGAATGTTCTATTTTTCAATCTTTCAAGTCTTATTTGAAAACACTACTGTTATATTTATCTTTATATACATTAAAGCTTTAGGAACCTACTAATATAGCTAGCTTTCTCTTTCAGCTTTCCCTAGCAGAGGTCTAGGACAAAGATCTGGTTCTCCAGAGAGAATATGACCTACCTTTACATGACCATTTAAAGAGGGTGAGCCTTTTTTACTCTCTGATTGCATGCCGTTAACATGGACTTCAACAGGAGTCAAGCCTGGTGGTGGAGATGGAGTGTTTTGACTATAATTAGGCACTCCAGACAACAGAATACTAGTTAAGGTTGCTTGGGCAGTAGATGGTATCATTAGATGTGGAATAGCAGAAAAACCTGGAACAAAATTAGGTTATGTTCTCATTAAGTTGCTCATTTAATTTTCTCAGCCGTTATATTACTTTATGTAAATATTTTGTAGCTATAATACACTATTAAAAAGTTTCCATTAGAATTGCATGCCAACTACATAGTGCTTTATCTAACCATTGCCGGTATGTTAACTTAGTTTTCTACACAAAACAGATGAAAACATCTCATGTGACTGCACGTCACAAGTTTATATTAAGTTATAACTTCAAATTACCATATTTATTCAGCCATGTTGAGACAAAAGTAGGAATTTAAGGACAAATCATTCTGGACTCATCAACTGTCATTCTAATGACTTAGAGTTGCACAGATCATGTAATTCACAATAAACTTCCACCAACCTGTAGTGTTTGTGTTAGCAAGAGATGTTGCCCATAACGTGGGACTAGGAGTGCCTGAACTTGGACTCTGCAAGGGGCTCACAGAGCTATTAAGGGCATTCAACAGAGAGTTTGGAGCAGTTGAGGTGTTGACTGACAGGGCTGTTGGACCTAAAAGGCCTTAAAAAAAAAAAAAGGCATGAGAATCTTTAGCTAAGATGTACAGAAAAACATTTTCACAAAAGTATCAATTGAAAACAAACAAAACCCCATCAAATTGCACAAGCATGTATTTCACACACAAACTTCAACATTAAGCGGTCTGTTCATTTGGTGGACAGAGCACACTAAGAATGCTTGTTCTTGAACTGGCAATCATATCCAAGAAAAATTGGAGCATCCTTTATGTCCTGCTACTGGACCTAACTATTGTCATAAGTGAGTCTGCACCAGCTGCCTCTCAGCCCCTCCCTCCCTTTGTATCCCTCCATTGCTTCTGATGGTTTGTTTCAAAGCAGCATCACAGAGAGACAAGAAAGCAACTGTACTACACCACTTTACTTTCGTTTCAGACCACAGCCTTTCCCTCAGAAGCTCCCATGAATGAACCACTACTTCCACACTAAGAGCTGTTCAATTCCTTTTGCCTCTTCAATACTGACTGCAAATCATCCCCTAAATGCATTGCTTTGTCCCAAAGCATTCCCTCAAACCAGCTCTTCACGTAAGAATATTCATAAACTTAGTACTATCCACTAAAAAGGTAAAAACCCCAACCCCTCAAAGTGCAGGCACGACAAGAACAGTCGCGAAAGCAGCACTAAATCCCACAGTCAAATGGCACAAACACCTGCCCTCGTGTGAGCCCAAGGAAGCCTGTGACATGGAACTACACACCACTCTGAGGGGAAGGGCACAAGGGAGCACGGTGGTTCCATGAGAATGCACAGTTTCATGTACCAGTGTCAAGATTTGCCACTAAATTCTTCTGGGACTGCTTGGCTTTCCTTCTACGGATTTCTCATGCAAAGGTATTTGCAGAGCTTGAAAATAAAATGGTAATTCCAGTCTGGATTTTGAGCTGCTTCTATAAAATTACTAATTACTATTCTATAAAATAGGAAGCTTACACATTTCTGTCCGAAAGTGAACACTCATAAGTAAGGTCTAAACTAGAAGCAGTAAGATCCAGCCAGAACTGAAATGTGCTGTTAGCTGTGATACCTTCCCTGGTACTGATGACAGGCTTAAGTACCTACCCAAATTCAGGACAGCCTGAGACACCACATTGCCAAAGAAGTTGTAAAAGCCACATCCTACCTCACCTGTATTTCCCTCTTTCACTTTCAGCTCAGTGGTTCCAGTGCTTCCAGAGATTTTTTTCTACAGGCATGAGTCACACACCTGATTACAGAAGCCTCGGAGGAAGTTTTATAACAACAATTCCTTGAAAGGCCAGATGCTGTTGGAATTCTCTATTGCCTTAACACAATTTCTTACACAAAACACACATCTGGTCCTTTTTAATAGCGAATTAAGTTTCAAACAAATATATATCTATTAAAAGATATGAAAATATAAATGTAATCAATGCATACCAAGCCCAGTGAGTCCTAGTCCTGCTGAGGACAAAATATCCAAACCAGGACAAGACAGACCAACAGGGCACGAGACAGTAGAGGGAGTTGATGCTACGGTGACTCCACTACTTTCAAGTCCCAAGAGACATTTCCGTGCCTCGTACATATTTAAGGCATTTCGTTCAACACTTTTTACAATCACAGACTGTAGGGGAAGAAGACAACAACAAAAGAAAACCAATAGAAGAGGAAAATAAGTGAGTAACACACCTCTACAACATGGATCTGCAACACAGATAACTCTTCTTAATACTCCTCCATGGGTATCAGTAACAGCAGTGTGAGAGAACACGAGCTAACATGTATTACCAGCTAGTCAAACTCAGTGGCCTTGAGAGTAGGTTTGGGGATTTCATATGCACTTGCAACGAGAATGATGGAGGATGTTTCTGCCTAAGAAAATTAATTACTATTGCACCTTGGTGCTATTTAGCACACCAAATGTTAAAAGCCCCGAGATCTAGAGAAGTGGATCAATAATTAAAATCTTATCTTCTCTTTCACCTGAGGTCTATACCTTGAGTGGGACATGAAAAGGTGTTCACATTAATGTCAGCTATTAAATTCACAGCTGTCTGAGACTGAAGTAATAAATGCCTGGAAAGTGAAATTACAAAAAACCGTTGTTTCTTTGCATTGATTTTTATATATATCCCTACATGAGGAAGCTTACCTACAGAGACAATGGTATGATCACTCAGGATTTCAAATTTTTGCCTGCTGTGGCATTATGTACAATCACACAGATAACTGCAGAGTCCCCTCTCCAGACACAACTGAACATTTTACAACAAACACCTCTCTTAAGAAGTATTTTGTATTTCTGCTTTTCATGGCTCTTTTCAACATCTAGCATATAACAGCAACTTTTCTTACAGTCCCATTATTTTTTTGATTTGCTTTTTGTTTAATTCTTATTGCTAAAGAACACTGATTATTTCAGATTACTTTCCTTAAAAACCAGTCCGGAGTACTTCTAGTCAGATACAATTTGTCTCCTCATAATTTATTTCCTTTATCAATATATTCCATATAAAAGCTAACTTCTGTATTATCAGACATTTAATGAAAGTCAAATTATCACAAAGTAGAGCTGATGGATTGTCTAAACTGTTATTTCAGGCACAAAATATATATGCCTTTTACAAGTTTATGATCCATTAAGTTAGAGAGGAAGAGCACACATGTCAGCTCATCAGCTCTATGAAGTTAACCAAGAAAGTCTAAAAGGAATCTATTAGCTTTGCACAAACCTTGCTTGGTTGCTTTGGCTTAGGCTTAATGCTTATGAAGACATCTAACTGCTCCATTAGCTGTGTTATAAACTGTGGTTCTACTTCAATTTCTTCCTTCATATCAAACATGAGCACAAGGGGAAGGCAACCCTGAGAAGAAAGGCACAAAAAATTCCCAACACTTAGAACTGACCCTTTTACCATGAAAATGCTAGCAATAAACTGAAATATAGACATTGTAACATGATACCAGAAGTTCAGAAAAAACAGCGAGGATGAAATATTAAGCAAAGCCATTTCCTTGTATGCAAGAACAGAGGTGTATCCTTCTGCCCTGGGAGTCTGAACAAACAGTTCGGTAGTGTAAGGGTGAAACGATTTGTTAAATATTTGGCATTCCAATCAGCACATATGCACCCTGATTAGTTATTTATACAGAGCTGAGGTGTCTGGAGGATTCAAATTCAGAAACCACTACCACTTATCAAATCAGAACAAAGTCTTGTCAGGAATTGATAGCAGGACTCATACCGAAATGTCTTAGGTTAAACTATGTCTGAGATAAGGAAATGCAATTTTAAAAGCTGCTTTGTGAGTTACCACTGCCTAAGTCTTCACTTTTACCTTTCTCGTCCCCTGTCCCAGATCAGCTAGATAAGTGTTTTCCAGTGATACGGATGACACCTGTAACACACTTCAAATACTAAAACTTCAGAGCATAAAAAATAAAAAAATAAAAGGTACTCCTAAAAAAGGCCCAGACCAGTGAAACAACAAACAACTCAACGGTCACAGGGTACCTAGAAACTATCAGATTGCTTCTTCTCATGAAATAAAAATAGAGGGTAAAAAGTCAGTGAAAACCAAACAAAAACAAGCCCTACTTCTGGTGAATTTAGATTCACAATAAACAGTATCACATGTGTCAGGGAAAAACCCACGGTAAGATACACTCACAGAAATGGGCTGTCTTCATCAGCTTCCTGCTTTGGCTTCAGAAGGAAAAGTAGCAAATTGGTGTATTTAGGCTGCAGATCACTCGTTCAATATAATTTAATATTAATTAGCACTTCTCAACAGTACCACCTATGGCTGCACAGTATTTCCAAAACCTCAATTAAAGCAGTTTTAACTTCAGGAAAATTAAAGCAAGGCATCTGAAATATTTTGACCACAGGAAGACTGACAAGCACAGCTTAACTGCACAACATGAACTTGTCTCATAAGAATAATTATGGATATAGCATATTTAAAAACACCAAAAATCAATAATCAAGGAATTAATGGTAACAATGCTAAGAGCATTTCATACTTGGATTTTCAAAATGTTTCTGTAAAAAAGTTGCAGAAAATAATATCAGAAGATCTCACCAAAAGCCTGCTGAATGAAACTGCAACTAAAGGTTAACAAGAAAAGCACAAACCCCAAAACTTCCAAGTTGAAATGTTAGGTTTTATAAGCATATTAAAAGGCTCTTTTTCTCCCCCTGCCATTTCATTATTGTGTCTGTTTAGAGCACCTACATGAAGATGATGGAGGAACAGGAACACATAATATTCTCTGACAAGAACTGAATTAAAAACCCCTAAGTTGTCAATGTAGTCTGTATCTAACTATACTACAGTCCTCATTATTATGTGAAAAACTAACAAAAAGCATGTCTCAATAATTTTTAATGGCAATCAAAATACAGCTGAAACCAAAGGCTTTGGGCTGGAAGACGGAGAACAAGAACATTTTAAACAAGACTTGTTTATCTACAAAACTGGAACAACAGTTTCAGGACATGCAAGGTCTGTGAGTTCAAAGAGACCAAGCTTCCTGGTCTGTACACTTGCTAAAGGGTGATATAGTGGATGTAATGGGGGATACCAAGTTGTACTGATGTGTTGGGAATGAAATTAAACGTCGGTATTTAGGAAAAAATAAAGCCCTCATATCTAAATTTCTAGCTTTAGGATGCACTTTGATATTCATATGATAGAATAAGGCTATCTCTTGGCTTTTACAAACAATAATACCTTAGAACACGATAATCTGAATGTAACTGTATAAACAGAAAGGCACCATGTTTTTATTTTCTACTACTGAGCAAGGCACAGTGCATGGTAAGACACACGGGGACTCCGGGAATTAAAAGGTATCATGTTTTATCCTCATACCAGTTTTGCACTGGATTTGAGTCCAGTCCTCCCAGGTTTTGTCTGTAAATATTGACATATATAAAAAGGTGTATATAAATTAGCACTAAAACAATGCCTAAAGGCTCCTGCGAAGTTTAAAGATCAACATAACAAAAATCTCCACGAATAATATTAATCACCAGACCTATTTTTACAAAAGGCCTCATAGAACTGTGACTGTGATACTATTAAAAAAAATGGAAGACTGCAGAATGACTATTTCCTATAGTTCTCCAATTTCACTGAAAATTTGCCTACATGGGAACTAAGAAATTTCTGACATTTCTTCTCAAAAGAAACCTACTTACCTGACAAACACAGAAAAGGAAGGTTGGCAAAACAAAACACAGCCCATCATCCAACACCAACAGAACACTTTAAAAACCTGCCTCTACTCCAAAGCATGTTGTTATCATAAATTTAAATTGCTTGTGTTGCAGTTATATTACCAAGGTCATTTTTCAAATCATCTTACCAGAGATTACAAATACTTTAGATAACTACAAACACTGGCAAAAACAGAGCACTCAACTGAATCAGCCTTTTGCAGCGAGTAGCAATCCTCCCTCTCTAAGGCTAACTTACATTTGACACATCAATACATGCAGAATGTGCATATTTTCTATAATCCGGTGACTTTTTCATGCAAGTCCCACTGTAAGTATTTACCATGAGATATTGCCTGGCAAGACAGACAGACTCAATTGTGCCCTGGAGGTAGACAGTGGATTTCTTCTGTGGGTTACTAGGGTCAGGGAAGTGGATCTGAGCACCAGTCCTCTGCATGATATGTTTGATGTTGCTGCCATTTCGACCCATCATAAAGAGATGATGCTGTGCTGCGATGTCGAGCTGTGTGCTCACAGGGATTGCAGAGGCCAGGCTCCCAGCCAGGTGTTCCAAGAGCATGGCTGTTCCTTCCTGGGGGGAAACGGAGCAAAGTGGTGAGACAGTGCTCACAGGCATACAGAACATTTCAGAGTGCTTCCTTACTTGTCATGCACTCCACAGGCAAGATAAACAAAACACTGGTTTAAATCCATGATTGATTTGTTCAAGGTAACAAATGGACTAAACTCCATCCATTACTCCCATTTTATGACCAAATGCAGCATTTTATTATCACTGAAAAAGGCAGTAAGACAACAGTTTGGTCCCCACAGACCTTCTGTGGCCACATGTGGCTGTAAGAAAGTCGACAAAGATTTATTTGGCTAAGTATACTTGCAACATTTGTCTTACAGTTCTGGCCCAAGATGTTCATCCTGGCCTGAGATACACCCATCCTGGACCACATCAATCTCTCCCACTGCTGGTTCTCAACACCAACACTTTATTTTATAAAGATAAATAGGCTCATGGCAGTTCCTATTTTTGACTGTCAAACTCACATCTCCCAGTGCTGGTTTTGCAAGACCAGTTCTACTGACTGCTTGGGCAGCTTTCAAGGTTATATACTTGAGTGCATGTTGAGAAGAGCTAAGAATGAAAGATTTAAGGTGGGAGGTGTGTTTTGTGGTTTTTGTTTGCTTGGGTTTTTTTAATTAAAAGCTGGCTAAGATCAGCACATATTCCAGAATTGCTGGAAACCTGAGCAGCATGCAAAAGATGAAAACCAGATTAAAACCTTATCACAAACAATGCTAAATCCTAAACTTAAAAACTATTTTCTATGCATTTTCGCACTTCATCTATGTCAGTTAAAAAAATATAAAAAACCCAAGACCTCAGGCTTTCCAAGTGATTATACAATAACATGTATTGATGAGGCAGGATATACCAATACACTTCTTAAGTTATGACATGCAGAAACTGACTTAAGAGCAAACATTACCTTCACAGCACTAGTGTTATTTTGTGACCCTCTGACAATGACTGTAGCACCATACATTCGAGAGCGTTGTTTAAAGGAAACTGAAATATTATATGTCTGACATATATGCTGAATTGTGGGAGAATTAGGATCTGGGATGGGTTGGAGAATTCCAGCAATAGGCAATTCAAACATGAGTACCAATGGAAGCAGCTCCTGCAACAACAATGAACAGCAAATATTGAAAACCAAAATCATACTCACTAAACTACAACAACTTTATTCCTCAGTCATAACATGTTTGTCAGTGGTGATTAAACTGACATAATATATCCTCTGCCCAGAGTTCATTCATAAAAATATCATCATCAGCTGGAAAACAGCACCAACTTTTCCAGGGACACTAGAGTGGGTTTTTTTGCATAGACTTTTTTGATTTGCTGTTTGTTTGGTTTTTTTTTTCCTCCAGAATAGCAGGGCCCTTTGCAATCATGAAGCAACAAGAAAGCCAAATAAATTGCCATACTTATCCATGCAGATCTACAAACAGGCCAGTATTTGCAAAGCTTGCTAGAGAAGTCTCTTTTCTGTCATGGATTACTGGAACCCTGAAGTCAGCTACAAAACTAAAGACACAGGAGCCTCTTTCATGACTGTCAAGACCAGGGTCGTGTAAGAGATGTATCTGACTAAACAATGGCGAGGAACTTTTCATAATTTATTTGATTTACAATTAGCCATGCCAAAATACACACACGAGTCAAAACTAGATGGAAAGGATAGAAAATTGCTATGAGTGGAGAATGGCACTGAATTCCACCAAATTACTAGCCATGAAAATGGCTAAAACTCAAGAGGTAGCAATTGACTTTCCTAAGTCATAGATTCACACAGGATGCCTGAGCTTCTACAGGCCATCTGTGGTGGGTAAAGTAGGACGTAATTTTCAACACAGCATGGAATAGTTTACATCTTGTTTATACTGTAGACTTTTTTTTTTCTTGGCCTTGTTAAAAATTTGGCCAGAACATGAATCACTGTTATAATACTCTTTGTATATTACTCACATGGATACTCACATTTGTTCCTATATTTCTGCTGTCATAAGACAGAGCCAGACAGCCCTAGGGTTCTCAAATCTATATAGGGCTTTTTTTTCCCTTTCAGGTGTTTTCAAGGGAACACTATCCTAAAATAGACTATTACCCGAATTCTAACTCTTGCAGACTCCACTCCAGCTGGCTGTCCGGCAATAGACACCTGGAAGAGCAAGAATAAAGGAAACAATGCACTACATTTTCAAATGAGCCATTGGAACAGTTATTCAGATACCAGTGTTCTCCTTAAAAAAGAAATCTAAAAATATTAACACTTATTTCACACCTGGTAACACCCTAAGTGTTCTCTAAACACTAGATGAAACTATAACCTGTTTGAAAAGAAAATAATCTATGCATGCTACCGCATCTTAGGTTGCATCTTAGGTTACAAAGGTTTAAGTGACTAGAAAAAAATGGATACATGAAACAATACAGTGATTTGGGTCAAGTAATGGAATTACTACGGCATACACACACTCAATGCTAATACTCAACAAGAGTAGGTTTTCTTGAATGTTTTGAAATTACTGTATTTTGCTCAGTAGCCACCAGGATGCACAAGAGGGAATTCTAAGGACAATGATGAAGGACTTGGAAGTGAACATCCCAGCAATATTGAACTGTTACAATAGGACATTCACTTTTGCTAGCAATCCACTAAGATTAGTCTTCAACTAAGTTGCACCATAAACAAAAAGCATCAAGATACTAATCAATATGCTGAATAAGTCAGGTGTTGATCAGGAAAAAATATAGGAAAGCAGATCTTTTCATACTGCTTCTCTACCATTCACACCAAGTTGTTGACTTCTGTATGTGCAAAGTAATTTCAGCTTCAAAAAATTAAAATGATTCATGAGCCAACACAAATTGTTTCCATCTGTTTTTAAAGATTTGCTCACTTAGGAAGCCCTGCACTTTCCATGGAGTGTAAATATCAAAAATCTATTTCCCTGAACATGAACTCACCATCCCCAAAAAACGCATACTGACGAAAGAAGTTGAGAAATGTTTTATACTCTCAGGAATTACAATATAAATGAGCTCAGTATTAAACAATACTCACTTGGTTGCTTTTCTCTGCTTGATTATTCCTATTAGAGTCTGGAAAATGGATATGGCATCCTGTTTCCTCCATCACTTTCTTAATATTATTGCCACCTTTACCTATCACATGAGAATGTTCTGTATGTGAAACATCCATCTTCAAGGTTACCCGATTGCTCTGGAAATCAAGCACCCACGATTAGACCTGTTCACAGCAGAACTTGAGTATTTAAGAGCAATGTAACTTCCAGAATGACATTCAAAATTATATTTCCAAAGTGCTTTTGCCATGGCTTAGCTCCTACCCAAGGATGACATTTCTGGTACAGATCATAATCGGATGCTAAGCTAGCCACATTTTCTTTCCAGTGAGGAAATAACATGGAAATGAATAACCCAAAAGATGCATCTCCAAAGAATGTCTAAGACTTTTAAAATGCACCCAAATTTTTATCAACTGTCTTAAGTGTCCTTTTGCAGTCCATTCTAATTTCTTTTGATTCTGTGTTCTTTCAGTTGCAGTCACAACCACTGTCTAATCCGACAGGATCAATGAAGACTTTGCAAATCAAAGCCATGGGCCAAAGGAACAATTTTTTCTTCCTTTAACATGCAAATGTTCTGGTACACAAATTCTCAAAATACATAAACACTGCCTACAGCTGTTCTTAAAAGCTATATTGTTAGCAGTCCATAATAACGTCATTAATAGTTGTTCAAACAATGGTGCTTATCTCTGGACTGTTCTTTGGGCAACCTGCTCAGAGAATCACAAAACTGACATATAACTATACAGGAGCCATACACACTGCCCCGAAAGACCTGCTACTGCAAAAAAGTAAGATCTGAGGAACATAAGAGAGCCCTGGCCAAGATCCAATATTTTAGATATTCTGGTCCTAACACTTCAGAGTGCAAGAATACAGTAACAGTTAAAAATAAACCAGCATGAATGCTCCTAAAACTGAATTTCAAACAAAATTTTAGGTTCTCTGAAGTGGTTGCATAATCTGGTGTTTGCAGTCAAGCTGTATTTCCAGATTTTTAAGTAAAAAACCCAATTCAGTGAACAAACCATGCATACTTTTAGCCATATGGCTGGAAAGATTATTTCTATATACTTCAGATATGGAAAAGCTGCTTTAAGCAGGTATTTTCTTGAAGAATGTTTAAATATGTGTATATACACCAATGTCAACATTTTAAGACATATATTGCAGAATTTGTTTCAGAGTGTCCATAAATACCTTCTCTTTAATTGTGCCCATTAGAGAGATCAATGTCACCACAAAATTAGGGGTTAAGGTGTCAATCTAAATAAGTTTCTTACTTTTGTATCCAAGACAGACATGATTTTCTCTTTTGCTTCTTTAACATTTTCCTTTTTTCCAGAAACTTTGATATGGGGATCTATAAAAGGAATAAAAATTTGTAAGAAAAACACAGTAAAATATCTCTCAAAAGATTTCCTCATTGCCTAAATAAATTGGAACCCATTATTTACAGTTCAGTGATAAACTATAACACCAACCTTCAGGATTCAACTAAGAACCAAACTGTTTCATCCCTTCAGCTCCATGATCAGGATTACCAGATGAACTTGTTAAACACGATAACCAAATGAAAATTAATAGGAATCAAATGCCAAATGTCTATCACAGTATTACAAACATTGCCTGCAATGCAATTACATCCCTAAGCCATCATGTCTTGTCAAATAAATAGCAACAGCTTTTTTTGGCAGCCTTTCTCAAGCTTAACACAGGCAATGTCTAAGGGAAGCCCCATCAAACTCAAACCCTCCCTCAGCATCCCTTCATTATATTTAATGAGTCTCTAGAACTTATCCTTTGCACTTTTAACCTGGCACTAGAAGGTGTCTCCACCCAAAATCTTCTGATTTCAGCTATCAAGTTTAAATGACACTTGAATAAATCAAATATTTAAAGTGCCAAGTACATAAACTAACATTTGTTACTAAGCCATATACCCAGGAGGAATTCCAGCTGATGGCAGGTTTTGCCCAGTGAGATCTAAAACACTGATTCTACAACCCACTTGGTTTACATGGTAATTTTCAGACCCTTGCCCTTAAACACCAGAAGGTTTTGGGCTGAGATAACAGGTACAGCTCTGCATCCTGGAATACACCTGGTTAGACGGTACAGACCTGACTTTGGAACTAAATCAAGTACCAATTACTCAAAAGTGTGAAATTTCACATTAGCCAATTTAGCAGCACCATCTGGTGTCCAACAGCCTGAAGTGCCACAACACAAAATTGCTGTCAGAACATTAAAATGAAGGTCCAATTAAAACAAAAAACCCCCACCCAAATACCACCCACCTTTCTAATCATTAGAAACGAGGATATGATATTGCAGGTGACGCCTCTTGCCCCTGCCCTGTTGCAATCTAACAGTGGGATTTCTCCTGTGATGCAATGGACTGTTCTCAGAAAAAAAGTAATTCTCAACCCCCTTCTGACTCATGAATTAATCTAATTCATTATGCTGGACAAATACGTGCATTTTAGGGAATATGAAAGTAAATATATTCTCAGTGGCAGAAGAAAACATAACTGGAACACAACATATCTGCCTTTCCCATCATCTCAATGATTGAGATCACTTCCCTACTAAAGAAATGCCAAATGATACAACTTAGATTGTAAACCTGTTCCAGTCAATTGAAAGCTGAAACTGTTTAAGCTTTGCCTGGATACTCTTTACATTCCAGCAATAAAAAAAAAGCCTCTGGTCTTCACCACTGGGAAGCTCTGAGCACATTCAGCCGGGGATGCAGAAACGCTGAAGGAACACAGGATTCACTGCCAAGTTTCATGGAAGTCAAGAAAAATGCAGCATTTTTGAGTTCTGAGAAACATATCTTATTTTTAAAACTGGGAAAACTGTAGTCACAAAAACATGGTACGCGCACAGAATCTACAGAAGCTTCAAAAATCTGCTGCTTCAGCCTTTTCACAAGGAAGTGAAGTAAAACAAAAACCCAACAGAATGGCCTTAAGGGCAAATGTCCTTTTCTTTTTTCAGTTGACAGTAAGCCATGTGGTTCTAATGTGTTTAAGCTGTGAATGATATTTGAAGTGGATGTTGCAGTCAGAAATTCCCAGAAGCAGATCCTAGCACACTGTGTGTGCTTCAAGCGCTCTTTAGATGCGACCAGGAAAAACACAAGACCAGACCACCACCACCCTGGAGCTGATTTTCACATACTTGCAAACTTCATATTTTAATACGCATTTGGTTATAAATGCGAAAAACATCTGAAATCAAGCCAAAGAACAATCCACAAAGCAAAAAAGAATCCACTGATGCCAGTGACAACTCTAAAATATGGACCAAATTTTCAGAAATTGGTCTTAAGTACCCTCTCCTTACATGACTTCTCAGTGACAATGTGCTTGGTCAGGGATATGAAGCAGCTCAGTTTTACGTTAAAGAAATTCTTCCTTGGAGACTTGTTCACTCTTCCTTCAGGGACACATAGTTTATGCACAGCATCCCCATCAAATTTTGTTGGAGGAGTTACTTGTAACTAAAAGGTTTTCAAGTCTTTGAACTGGCTTTGCAGGAATTGAAAGTACATTGAAACTATGTATGGTCTGCAGGAAAACCCACAGGTACCCCAGTGAATCAAACAGGTCATTACAGGAATTGATTAAAAATTTAGAGAGAGAATTAGATCATATAATGTGATTTTCTGTGTATTACAGAAACGAAATTTCTTAATATACCCATGGCATTCAATTACCTTCTTTGCTTTGCAGTTCCTCTGGAAAATGTGGAAACTTTCTAATGGTTCATCAGTTTCAGCATCCCAGATTTGTGCTCAATTTCTGACATTTATGTTCACTGGCTCCCTTTCTACCATTTCCCCCCTCCCCGAGATTAAAGAACCCACAAGGTTCAAGAACATCTTCAGTGAAGGTCCATCTATACCAATCACATTATGTATCATTATGCAAGTCTTTTCTTAGCCCAATCCTAAATACTCTCTTTTGACCAAGCATTAAGAAGAATAAATGAGAGAACCTGCTTTTTTTCCTTTTTTCTTGGCCAAGTTTTTTTTATTTTCAAACTGAAGGACCTTCTGTTTGTTTGTAAACACTACAGCACAAGCAGATTTACCAAGAGATAAGCAAAAGGAACATTTCTTCCAAACTTCTTCCAGTGCAGATCATGCTGTATTTGACCTCAAATGTCTGACAGAAAACCTGTCCCTAATGAAATCAGCATTTACCTTCCATTTCAGCTTTCTGCTTTGTCTGAACTAATGTGTGGTAAAGTCCAAAACTGGACAGTATCTGAAAATTGTGCATCAATATAAGGGAGTATTTAAAACAGTTGACTTCAGCTTTCCAAATGCTTTCTGAAGCTGTTGCCACCAGTAAGGAGCTAAATAATTGAGAAGGGCTCCACACAATTTATTACTTCTTTTCACCACTAACTCGAGGTGTTTAGTAGTCGCATTTGACAAGTGATGTCTGTTTGCTACTGTATTTACAGCAGGCAGGGCTGAACATAAATTTTTTCCCTGTCATCTATTTTCCAGATGCAACTGTTGGTCCATGGATTAACAGTTACATTTAATTTAGAAAAAAAAATACTACCTTGTCTTAGCACTAAGACAAAAATCTTTGTTGGATAAAAGGCACCTGCACACAGCCCTAACCAGGATGAAAGCACCCACTGAACAAGGCCAACCAAAACTGAGACACAAAAAGCTTGGCAAAATATTTGTAAGCACAGAACTCTAGGGTCTAATGCTTTAAATACAAGTGTATATCAGACACTGGAAAGGATCTTGACTCATAAGAAACAACATGGTTAGTGTCTTGCAAAGTATTAAAAATGCCATTGTATAATAATCTATCTTGTCAATCAAATTTGAAGGGCAGTACATTTTTCCTTAAGAATGGAAAAGAAAAAAATAGTTTCAACACATTTCCCCTCCTTGTTCCTTCTCCAGAATGGAGAAATATTTACATATAATAGAAGGCTAAAATTACACAACAGAAAACGATGGAAATTTTTCTCAGCAGTCTTCGTTTTGCCAGACTCCTGCCTTCAAGTGGTCTTTTATTGCTCCTATCCTCAAATTCCTCACTCCACACTTTGGCACGGCTTCACCTCCTCGGTCTTTGTCCACAGCTATACCAGCAAGCCTCCAGCTTTTGTGCTACTATTGTGTGCAGTCAACAAAATAAAGTCCCTCCAAGCAAAAATATGTTTGTGCCAGTGCAAATGCATCAACGCTAACTTTTGTGAGGCAAGAAGTACTTAAAATAATTAAGCCATTTAACTGTGTAGGCCTCTCCTGCAATTCAGATGTTACATTTAATGTCTGGCCGAGCTCTTCAACCACAGCTATGCATCCAGCTTGTTTACAGGATGAACAGCCTTTACTTAAGTAACGCAAATACCACTTCTCTAAAAATAGCCAGACAACTGTGCAACACCAGGGCAGATGACAGTCATTCTTAATAAGTGGCTGATTAGGATCTGAATAGCCTGAGACTGTTACTGAACTTGAGCCATTCAAACAAAAACAAAGACAAAAGAGACCTAGCATTTTTAAGGGACAAGAAAATATCTACCCCAAAAGTACCAGCAAAAATACACTAAGCTATATGAGAAGTTAAAATAGAAAGGGAAAGCCAAGTGAACACATGGATGTTGGTAGGTTCTCAGCTGAAAGGGCAAGCACATTATTCAACCTACAAGAAGACAGGCCTATAAAACAAGTGATTTAAGCAAAAAAAGTCAAGTAAGGCTTCCTATTAATATGGGGGGAAGGGTAATTGAATTGAAACAATTTATTTAATGATTTAAAATAGATTAGGAAATACTGTGTACAGTTGTAGACCAAACGAGATGGATTGGTAATAGCCAAGACAGACTTGACACAGGCTCAAACTCTTGCCATGGAGAAGAAACATTAAAGCTAAAAGCATTCAGCAAATGCTCATGAATAAGGGCACATGCAAAGTAAATTGATAAAATAAATAAAGTATATTTGTCACTTGAGCACTTGTTGCTGTTGGCTTAGCAGTTTAAAAGAATTCTCACCCTCTCCCCAAAGCACCTCATTTCACTTACTTTACCTCCCAGAATCTAAACCACAGAAGAAAAAAGGTACTCGTGTGTAAAGGCAGTACACAACCAACCACTTCCTACGGCAGATCCCTGAGCATCCTAAAACATCACTCAGCCCTTTTTTTTTTTTCATTTGGGACTTTTTATTTTTTTTTCAGTTGAAATTAGACTGCAGCATCATCATCTCTGAACAAGATTGCAACTTAGGCATGATCAAAAGCCTGCCCATGAAACTCAAAGTGGGCTGCAAGCAATTAATAGTGTCTTCAGAGCAGACATATCCCGAGGCTCTGGGCATTCTAGGGGATCTGTTTGTTGTGGACAAACAACTGATTATGAAATGTCCCTGGGAAGAGCTAGAACTGCTGCCTATATGTGCACACACATTTGAAAGCCTCTTTGTCTTCTCAGAACTTGTTGACTCTTAACTTTCCCCACTTACTGGTGTCTAACTGCAAACTGCCTTTAGAAGAATTTCTGCTCAACTCAGAACATGAGAAGGAGGCTGAGAAAAAGTAAATACTTGTTGCACTGCTCCTGCCACAGCTCCAGGAAAAGCAGTTCCCATGCAACTTTTCCTTCCTTTGGGTTCCTGAGGAGCATTAACTACCAGAGCATTGCTTTCCAACCCTGCCCTGCAACAACTGTCTGATGTGAAACCCACAATCCTCTCCTCACTTCTCCATCGTTGATAGTAATGCACTTACACACACATATACATACACAGGCAGACATACATATTCACAAAGCAGAGACTGAGCAACACACTGACCTTATGCACACAGAAACCCCAAGAAATGCTGTGCAAGCTCTGGTAGAGCAAAGAATGTTGTTTCTCAAACATTTCAGAGTAGCTCAAAAAAACCCCTTTAAAATCTGCAGCAGGCTACTATTACTAAAACGGCTTCTTAAATTGAAATATCTGTTTGATGTAGCATCACAAATCAAATGAGATGCGCTTGTACATCAAATCATAGCTGAATCCCACATTTGGGCCTCTTGGCAGCCTTGAAACAGCACAGCAGAAGACTGAAAATTCATGTTCAGAATGCCCAGAATTAAGTGAAAATTAGCCAGAAACATCAAAGAAGCTTTAAAAAACAGATTACCTGCACCTACGTTTGGAGAAATAATGCTATTGATGGCTGGATTTCAGACCAGTGACAGAGGCTGAAAAGACTTCTCAAAGCATAAGCAAAGAGGTAAGACAAGGAAGACGTAACAGATCTTATGGCAATTGAAACAGAAAAGTGACCAGATATGAAGGGGAAGGCCAAGGTGGAGAAGAAGAAAACCTGAAAAGAAGAAATAAGAACGAATTAATTGTAATCACCCAGAGACTCCATTTGAGTTACACAATTTCAGTTTCTTACCACCACAATTAGCTTAAATTCCTCATTTTACTTTTTCTAAAAAAAGGCATTAGGGACATTTGATAAATGCAGTCAGCCACCAAAAGGCACATGCCATGCTGCAATTCTGCTACTTCTTGGGCAGTTGCACTTCAGCCTTTAGCCTAAGTAGCCACCCAAAAAAGCAAGGCAATCTCTCAGCAGGACACAAAGTCTGTTATGTCTTGCTTTTTTCAGCATGGAACCAATGAATTCACACTTCATTACTTGAATGTCTGTTGTCATTGTATCTCAATGCACAAACGCAGAACCACAATGCCCGGGAAAGAAAATAAGAAATAACGGGAAGAAAATAGCTATAGTATTATAAGATCAACTTGACAGAGGACATAAAAACCAACCCACAACATTCCTATCCAAAATAACACCATCATATCTTCAGTGCACACAGACTCATGCTCAGGGTCACAATTTTGACGCATAAGCCATGAGATAATTTTAGTTTGTTACACCAACCTTCTCAAAAAAGCCATAGTGACTGTGTTTTGCTAGATAAAAAAGCATCATCTGACTCATGAGCCTAAATGCAAGCCTCAAACCTTCTTTGCAGTGCCCTCGTATCCAAACCCAGCTACACTCCCATGGCACTTTGCTGCACCTCTTAACGTTGCGTTGCTCCCACTGACTGCACTGCGCTGTGTGAACTAGTTTTGATGTGGCCACTGGGAAGTATTAATTCTGGGGCTGGACCAGGAGGATGCAGCCAGTCTTCAGCAAAATCTAATGCACTGTATGCACCTGAGTCAACAGGACAAACACAACTGTCCTCTTGAGAACAATATGAAATTAAATGTTATTGGAAAGACAGAAACAGCTGGCTCTCAATAGGACATCAGACATCTGGTGACTAAAGAAAAAGACAGCTAATATAATATTTTTGGTCATTACAAATACTTGATTACTTTCTCTGTTTTAGTATCACACTGTGAAATGAATTCTCCCCAGAAAAGTTCTCTCCTGTTTCATTACATTTTTAGAGGGTATTACAACTGATGAACAGGGAGGGGTTTTGTTTGCATGTTTTGTTTTTTCTAAATAAAGAGGAAAATGAAAAGCCCAATAAAGAATTATCTCAACAGCCTTCCTGAGGGCTAATCAAGTAGCAACAGCTACATGGAGTCCATGAGAGATTCCTATTTCAAGTCACAGGAAGGCATCATCAGATCATGCACTATGAGTGCACTTGCCTTTTAAAGAGTACCTCTAAGCTTGTCCCCCCAACCCAAGCACAGGGGGTGCAAAGTGAACAACATCAAGGACTTTATCAGCTGCCAGTGAAGATGTGAACTGCCATGAACACAGTGAAAAGATGCAGCACCCCACAGAGGAGCAGGCCACCCCAGCGAGGAGATCCCTGTCAGCAAACAGCCTGGGCAGGGCATTACAGGCAGGACTGGAGGTAGAACAAGTAGCTGAAAAGCTGGAACAGGAGATCTGTGAGCCAAGGCAAACCACAGACTGGTTTGCCTTGTGCCCAGTGAGGCCCAAAGCCCAGCATCAGGAATAGCCACAACTGGGTAATATGAATAGTGACAGATGATCAGCTGGCAGGAAGGAGAAAGATGTTTCTGACCCCTGCATTGCCAACAGTAAGATCTGAACAAACAATGCATACATCAAGCACAAAAAGCCCCACTAGATGGTTTCACTACTGGCATTAGAGCGAGCTACTGTTAAAGACTGAGTTTAGAGCTCTAACAGAACTTTTCTTACTCATCTTGAGCACATTATTGACAGTACTTACTTTTTCTTACTTATAATAAGATTAAGACCCATGTATGTAGACAGGTCTTATTGCTCATAAATCCCAGTGCACTGGTATCTGCACCAGCTGTCCGGGTGGTGCCAGGGCACAGAGATGTGGCAGAGACAGGCACAACCAGCACTCACAGCAGCACAACAAAGCATTTCCTTGCAGCACTGACAATCCAGTCAAACTGTAGTGTAACAGTCCACAGTAATACTGACTTAATGGCTGAGTAGGCTTTCATAAAGAATTCCAGTATGAGCAGATCATATTCACTATTTTTCCTTTTCATGTACCAGATACAAATTACAACAGTCAGGTACTAAAGAGGAAAGATCTCCCTAGCTCCTTTTTGGAAGCTATAAGAAGGCAGTAATTT
Source organism: Sclerurus mexicanus (assembly GCA_013396755.1). NCBI lineage: Eukaryota > Metazoa > Chordata > Aves > Passeriformes > Furnariidae > Sclerurus > Sclerurus mexicanus. Next base: position 330,262 of record VWZF01003183.1, read on the forward strand.
TCTCTGAGACACAAAGATCGTTGTCACACACATTCTGTCTCTACATCCTGGGCTTGAAACTTGAAATATCACCAAGTATTTGAAGTTACTATTATACTAAGTGTATGAAATTTGACTCGGAAATTACTATTTTATTATCAACTAGTTTCTGCCATTCATGGAAAAAGATTATTTCTTTCATTATTTTTTAAAAGCACAAGGTGTATATTTTTTGTACAGCCAGCATGGCAACATACTAGCTTTTCCCATGGATCACTGCTGTGCAGGCTACAGTCTCCAGGAAGAAAAAGGCAGATAGGGAAAGCAGTGTTTCCATCTTCCTTCTAAACCTGCTTGTGATGCACCTAATCAACAAAAAAAGTAGCCATCTGGTGACAATTATTTCTAACTATTAAAAAATACTAGATGCTTTTATACAAGTAACTTCTTATGTGAATACTAAATCTAATACAGTAATAATCTACCATTTCTTGATTTTTGATATTCATATGGCACTGTAACAGCTGTATATCTTACATTAAAAGGTTATTCTTATTCACAGGTATTATTTTCTCCAGTATGACAGCCAGTTTGCAGCTGACCTGGGAAGAGAACCTTCAACTCCTGAAGAAGAGTGACCTACTCTAAAGCTCCTTCTTTTCTTTTTATGGAGGCGTTTGTAGTAAGTAAACAACTCCCTGCCTACTCTGTTCCTCTGCAAGGGTGATTTCTTTGTGATACACTGAAAAAAGAAAAAACCCAGACCAAAAGCCACCAGACACTTGAAAGGTGTCCAGTGTTGCCTTTTAAATCAAGAAACCATTCCTGTGCTGTTCTCAGATGAATTTTCTCTGCATCACTTCTGTCCACCAGTCTCTCCTCAGTATTCGATCAAGAGCAAAACTCACCTCTGGGAAATTAATCATGAGCATCTGAGATGGAATTTCAGCAGTCAGTCTGCTAAATTGCTTTTTGTGTCCAAAAAATTGCGTTTAAATAGAAGGATGGCAATCAGAGCAGAACACTGTCACTCTCCAGTTTTCATGCAGATGCAGTGCAGAGCACATTGCAAGGATCTGCTAATGACTAGAAGCTCCTAAAAATCCAAAATCAATACGTAAACTAATTCCAATTTTCACTGAAAGATCGTGACCAATTTGTACTCTCAAGTAATTTAATTACAGTAATAAGAGTTTATATTACTACATTCCAGGGCTTGAAATTTCAGTTCTTACTATACTTACTGCCAAGCACTCTGACTGGATGTTAAGCCCCTTGATAATTCCCTTCATATTACAACTGTGTTTGTATTTTGCCTCTCCCTTATCGGCCCAAGTGTAAGCAAACTGCCGTTCTTGACAGAAAGCACAGCAAGTCCTGACCAAACAGAAAAGTCCAAAATCCCATTCCTACTCTTCCTACAGGAATGAACCAAGTTCAAGTCGCTCTTTTGTAAGTGTACTTAAAAGTACAATGTCCACCTGCTGGCTCCCGTGCTACCTAGACTTTGTTTCTGTAAAATAGTCACCAATGTGCCCATAAATGTATTTTATCTTCCTCTGAAACAATACGAAGTAATGATTTTACAGTTCTATGCAGAACAGCACTCCTGGCTACAGACACACACACACACCCCCCAGAGTACAGAAAAACTGACAAGCCAACAACAAACATGACAAAAGGCTCAAGCAAATGTGACTTTAAAAGGTTTCTTGGTTGTCACCTACACTGCACGCAAAAGGGGAGAATTAATGGCTGGGTCTGGTTTCTGAAGTGGCTCGTGTAAATAGCTCCAGTAAGTGAAGGATTTGCTGCCAGCTGCTGGCACAAGGGATGCTGTGGATTTGTGCGTGTCTAACTGCTCAGATCCAAGGGAATCAACACAAACTCCTGTGGCCAAGTTTCAAATACCCTGGGATGGTCTCTTCTGTCCATTTATTTATTGCAAAACAGGGAGGAGTCATCTATGCCTGGGTCAGCTGCTCCAGAAACAAAAGAAATAAATGAACTTGGGATCTAAACACAATGGTTCCTTAATTTTTAAAGTACACAATTATAGGATTTGAGGGAATTTTTCTTCAAAACATAAGAAACAGTATGCACTGACAGTTTCTCATTTACAGAGAAAGTTAATAAAAAGCAGATGGAGCTCATAACGCAGCAACTGCAATACATGCTGTAATTAATCTGGCATTCAAACAATAAACACAATGTCAGCAAGAGACTCACTTTAAATCTAAGTCAGTTATGGACTGACAGCCTCAACAACACATTACAGAAAATATTTACCATTACAAACTTGTGTCAGGGTAAGCAATCATTAAACTGCAACAGGTAGTCTGTAGGTTAATTAGGAAGCTTAGCAGTGAGTACTGAAGGTGAATACTTGGAGGACTATTAAAGGTACAAAGATTATTTTTCCTCAATATACTCAGAAGCCAAACATCCTGAACACAGAAAACAGCAGAATTTTTCCAGCTTTATATCTCATCCTGAGGGGAGCAGCCACTCACCAAAGACTGGGTAACTTGCGTGAATGCATTTCTGGTGGCAAAATAAGCAAATATTGCCATTCATGGCAAATTATAAAAAAAATAGACTAGAAGATAGCAAAGTCCAAGCTTTCAGACAGAGAAAAATGTTGGCAGGCGTATTTCATCTGAGATGTTCCTACATCCAGAGTTGGAAGTAAAAAAAAAAATCCCAGTGCTAGTTTTCCAGTATTTGTTTCTCTATAGGAAAAAATAATTACAGCCCCTTTCCAGCATATCCTACAAATCTCTCATGCCCCACCAATTTAAACCAAGAAAAGACAGAGCAACAGCTGTAGACAACATAAGTCAGCTGAAAATTGTCCCCAGAGTTTAGCTGTCTAAATATTCGTGGGAGAACACAAATTTTCCACTAAGTGTAGAAAAGTCAAAGTCAAATTCTAGCTCACAAATATTACTTAAAAAAGAAAAAGGTAAAATTTGGTAATTCAAGCAATAACAAACTTCTGCCACGTTCAAAAAGTTGCCTTCAACTGATTTTATTCTGATAAATTCCAACCAGAATTAAAACAAAGGATTTTTGTAAATACTTGAGTATTATACCAGGCGTAAGAGGTCACTCCCAAAATTACCTGCAAACACAAAACAAAACAAGGAACTGCTTAAGAGAAAATAAACATGACTTAGTACTCCCCATACTCTACAATACCAGTTTAACTCCTGAATACCAATGCTGGGCATAGGATTATGTCAAGATTTTGGTTAGCAGCTGTGGCCTCACACACATCGCTGTCTGGACACACTTTAGCCTGCCTAGGCCAAAAAAACCCAAGCAAAACCAAAAACCTGTATCCTTAGGGTGATTAAGCCAGTGGCAACTGAATAAGGTCAACAAGGGTTTGGGGGGACACCCCGCCCCCCCCCCAAATCTCTCTTAATAGCAGGAAGTAGATATCTGCAACATTTGCAGAACAAAGCTCTTCAGTGGCACAAATACAAACCCTGTGTCCCAGAAGTCCCAGTTTAGCCCTCCAACCCTCTGGAGCCCCACCTTCCTTAGGAAAGGTGTGGTAGCTGAAACAAGCACACTCTCCATCCTCTCACAGCAGTTTCAGAGCCTGCTCTTTGAACTCAGCCCAGGTCTGAGACCTGCTTGTCCTTCCTTCTCTGCTTCAGCGGGTGGCAAAGCCCAGACACAGAGAGCTGTCATGTGCCTCTCTAAAACCGCTCCTCGACCTACTTCAAATATTTGCTCTGTACCTGTTGGCTTCTCCCCACCCAAGGTGGGATGATAGGCCAGGGGAGGCATGGCTGAACAGCTGCACATGACAGCCCTGCTTCCAAGGACACTACAAACCTGTGTCCCCTGCCATCCACAGGCAAAACTGGCTGGGACAGCACAGTATTCACCACTCAGCTGTAAATACCCAGGCACTGCTACAAATAATACAACTACACATGGTTGAGTTTGTGGCAGGAACTTACAAAAAGAAGAGAAAATCCTCTGCAGAGTCTCACCTGTGTGCAATGTGGCTTCCCACACACAGACACACACCAGCTCTTGCTCACCTGCCAGCAGGTGAGAACAGAGCACCAAAGGACACCACTTGCAGATACAGATTTAGGAACTGTGATTTGGGCACTCAAATCTAAGTTACCAGATGTTCATTTTCAGCTGGTGTTGGCAAAGACTGAGCAAAGTTTTAGTTACAAAAATCACAAAATAGGAAGATGCAGAAAATATGCAAAAAATGTCCCTGTTTGCCATTGTATATTAGGGAGAAAAGAAAAGAAGCAAAGAGTTAATTGACGAGTTTGTTAAAATTTCTTCCTTTGGACTGATATACTACTTACACAGCTAAGTAGTAACTTGTAACATTAGTCAGCTAATTGGAAGCATAACCCGTTTTGTGATAAGCTTTATTATTTTTATCTGGCATTTTACCAATAATTCATGCTAAAAATGGCCTTCCCTATGGCAACTTCTTTTGGTTTATTTTTTCTTCCAATCCCCTCATTCTGGAACCAACTCCATCTTTACTTATGGAATCCAAAAGTCTGCTCCCCTCCCTGGTGCATCCATGTGTATGGTTGTGGCTTTTCTACGGGGACTCCTTCTTGCAGCATCCTTCAGTAAGCATCTAAATTGGGATCAATTCTTTTTTCAAAAAGTCTCAGCAATGAAGGACTGAAGTATTACAGGTGGTCATTTAGGCCACCTTTGTGGTAGGATCTAGTACATTAGAGCAGTGCTGATAGCTATTTAATCTATCCTGACAGATCTCCACAAGTAGAGACCCCGAAACCTATGCAACTTACTGAAGTAATTATCTATCCCTGTCCTCCAGAGACATCTCTAAGACAAATGTTTGCTTTTTATTCTGACCTAAGCAGACACTGATAACAATCACCTTTTTCCTATACTACATCTCCTTTTTTAAATTACATATAACATTACATATTTTTAAAGTCTTCCCAATTTGTGTTTTCAAATACCTCCTTTGCTTGCCCTTGGGTTTTCTCCAAACTCTGAGGGTCAGCACTGGTACTTGGTATGATTTCACAGATGAGACCTCAGCAGTACTAAGTTGAAGAAGATAGATATTTCTTTTATTTACAGACAGTGAGCCTGAATATACATCCCAGTTTGCTTTATTCTGGGACACAGCATCGCACTGTGGTGCCTGTTTCCTCTGTTGTACAGTATGATGAGTAAACACCTTGAATACTGTGCACCTGATTTTTCTTCACCAAGCAGCCTGTATTGAGTAACCATTACTGAGCTGTTACTAATTTTGCACTGTTTCTTCAATTTGTTTTGAGTGTAAATTGTGTTCTGTCAACTCAATGCCACTTGCAAATTTTATAAACACACTCTATCCCATTAATTAATATTCAATGAAAAAGCTGCACAGTACGGGACAGAACATCAGAAGATCACCGAAGGTTTTGGGCTGGAAGGGACCTTAAAGATCATCTTGTTCCAATCCCCTGCCATGGGCAGGCACAACTTCCACTAGACCACAGGTTGTTCAAAGTCCCATCCAGCCTGGTCTTGAACACTTCCAGGGATGGGGCATCCACAACTCCTCCGGGCAACCTAATACTTAACAGAATGACAGATGCTACATTTCAATCATATTAAGAATAGAAAGGCTCTGGACTTTCCCTAAGTTTCAGGCAAATATCCTGCAAGCAGAAAATAAAACAATATACTGCACCCAAACAGCCACTTTCTGTGGGTATGCTCCCCTCACAAAGGGTACGCTCCTCCTGACAGTCCGGATTTCTTTGAAGTGACCAAATGTACATCCAGAAGAAAGTCAGTTCTCCTCCCTAACCCTCCACGTGACAGTACCCAGAGGCAGAAGAGCTAACACGAGTTTAACTGCTCACTGCACTCAATGCAAGAGAAACAGGAGAGCGCTATACATACGGATGTATTTTGCACATGTACAGCTCTGTCTGACTACAAATTCCCTTCTAGAAATCTCAGTGGGAGCTGTTGAGCATTAGAGTCTTTTAAGCAAGTTGCAAAATACAGCTTGCATTTTCGTGAAGTTGAGTATTTTCTCAGCTCACTTTCTTGGCTATTACCCTCCTTTAGTGTTGCAAAACCAGTAAGTTATTTGACGTTGCACTGGACACAAATAAGTTGGATGAAAGTTGTACTCAAAATGAATCCTTTTTATTGCCATCTTGATTTACTTGCACACATTCTGGTTCTGTTTTGTGATTTTTTTAGTAGAAACTGCCAATACCTTCAACTCCCATGGATGAGTAACTAATGTTTTACATTCCCAAAATTTTACGTCATACTTATGTTTTGATGCAAGAAAAAAGACATCTGTTAAATGTCTAACAAGTTGAAATTGCAGTCATCAAAATAGAATCTTTATGGAAGCTGCACAAAGCCATTAGATAAGTAAGATGTTGGATATTTAACCACTAGTCTAGGACAGAAATGGAAGTACACGTCAATACAGTGGTGTTTACCAGCTTTTACATAGGGTATTTATCAAGGAAGAACCTCAGAATTGTGTCTAATTTCCAAGACTGGGGTATGTATTCAAAGTTCATGAACACCTGTGAACCCAGGGCTGTAATCCTCCTCTCCACTTCTTGGTATACATATTTTCACTCCTCTTTTCACCTCCCATCTGTTCTCCCACTGCCTTTACACCATCTTTCTCACTAACTCTTTATTATTTTATTCCTTCAAAAATCCTCATTTCTTTCAGACTAACCTCAAGTTTCGTGCCATTCATTTGCTGAATCAGATCCACCTCCTCCCAACTGTCTTCAATTTCTTCATCAGCCTCTCATTTCCTTTCCATGCCTCTCACTTCCCCCACTCTACTTCATTCCCAACTTTTTCCTTTCCCACAGCTTTCCTGCCATTAACAAGAGCTCATTTGCCTTTTCCTTTGACAGGAGTTAATACAGGGAGTACACACTGCCAGCAGTCCTTGGTTGATGAACACTGCCAGATGGTGTTGTGCTCACCAGTCAAACTAAACCAATTCCACAGCTTCAGTGCTGTCACACAGCCACAACTACCGTTATCAAACCAGCATTTGCCATAAAATAACTATTTCCTAAGTGCTAGAAATCAGGAGAGGGGAAAAAATAAAATAAGAGCACAGGAACATTAGTTATGCCCCAGATTTTGTTCTCTTTAGATCTGACCTGCTTTGCAGGAAAAGTTAGTTTTGCCAGATAATTGAGGAATGAAATGACTAACACGGTTCATACAAAGTTAAGTTAGTACAGATGAAAAGCTTAACATTCTGAAAACCATATTATAGCTATTTTTCAGATGTTCCCTCCTCCTGCTACTCCAAAGTATCATATGATTGAAATTATATTTTCCAGAGGAAGTCATTTGTGTGTTTGCACTTGATCTTTGGCATGGACTCAGTCTATATTTAGAATGCAAAGTATAAAGAATGTTTGAAATAAAAGCAGCTACAAAACCCCCCAGAATTTCATTTATGAGATTTGCAGAGATAGCATAACACTCACACACACTGGAACTCTAGGCAGTTGTTTTTTTTCCTCCAGGCTGTGACAAGACTCTCAAGTAGACCTGCTATGCACCTGAGTTTCTCTGGGCTTTTGAAAGCTGGAGGGTTCTGGCCTCCTGCGCTCAAGCCATTTTACTTCCAAATCAAAACAAACATTTAAATCACGTTTACCAACCTACCACTGCCATTCACTGCCAATGTATAACTGATGTGTTTAAATTGGCACTCGGTTTTTCATGTTAGTGTCAAATGTTTGCATACAATAACACATTAGATGAGCACCAAGAACTTCTCAACAAACCTTGAAACCTTTGTGATTTAAACACATGGAACAGGAGTACATCATATTTAAAAAATGATGAAACATGACACTTGACCTTTCTCAACACTTCCCTAACCAGCAAAAAGTACATGTCGATAAACAAAAATCCAAAAATGTACTATAAACATTTGACACCAGGACTTCAACTTACGAAAAAACACTAAAGAGGATGAACAATCCCTTCTCTAAAGAAAAAAACCCAGAGCAATAACAGCTAACAAGCAGATAAACAGCATTACAAGCAGACAATGGCAGCTAGAGCAGTGTTCTAAAGCCTGACAGACTGAATTCTTTAACTGACTGAGAGAAATTATCTGACCAGTATCTTCCATATTCTGATAATTGTCAATGATGTTGCAGGATATTATCAATTTTCACAATCTTATTTTCTTTGAAAATGCATATTTGATTTGCAACAACCCAAGATCAGGTCAGACAACCCAGTTTTAAGCAATTCAGAGGACACAAATTAGAGTCCATCACAATTAAAGGCATAAAATAACTGAGCAAGTACTTCTCCATCTTTAAAGAACTTTGAAAACAAAGCTACTCAGCATTTCAGATTATTTAACTATTCAATTTTGTTTCACCTAAGTTCCTTGATTAAAAAAAAGCTACTGAAGATGCCCCATTTATGAAGTTAATTAATTTTTACCTACGGGGAAATGCAAAATAGCATTAGTTTTGCTCTAGAAAGGTCAAGCACAAAAATAAGTTTAATGACATTCTGAAGAACTGAAAAAACTTGGAGTTTGTCAGATCTTGTACCAGATCTGACTGAAATTTTATTTCCTGAAGCAACTGCAGAGATAAGAAATTATCTTTCCAACCCCCCCCAGATCCTGTCAGCATTTTCAAGAAACATTACAGAGCACCCTTTATCTCCTGGCACAAGTAACTTTCAATTCCATTGCAGAAACATATGTGCAATTCAACTACTGCTAAGATATGAGGTCCTAAACATCCACTGGTCTGATTATGTGACTAATGAGTCTGTCCTTGAACAGGCAGAGATCACCAGCATCGAGGCCATGCTGCTGAAAACGCAGCTGCGCTGGGCAGGGCACCTCTCCAGGATGGAGGATCACCGTCTCCCTAAGATTGTGCTCTGTGGGGAACTTGCCACCGGCTGCCACAAGAGAGGAGCCCCAAAGAGGAGATAAAAGGAGTTCTTGAAACAACACCTCAGCCTTGGCCATATTGACCACCATCAATGGTCCACTCTGGCCTCCAGTCAGGAGAGATGGAGACACACCATCCATAACACTGCTACTTCCTTTGAGCACACATGCAGAATCAGTCTTGAGGAAAAAAGGCAAGGCAGGAAGGACCGTGCCTCGCCAGTAGTGCCGATGGAGACTTTCCACTGTGCCTTTTGTGATCAGACTTGCCTATCTCACATTGGCCTTTTTAGCCACCAAGGTGCTTGTAGCAAGCGTGGGTAGAGCCTTTGCAAATCTTCGTTCACAAAGCCTAGCCATGATGAAGATATGAGGATAATTTTTTAAAAAAATCTACTTATATACAGTTATCAGCTGGATAATTGCCTAACAGGGTGAATCTTTTTTTTTTCCTGGTTTTAGTGAGGTCAAATGAAAGCAGCAAAGGAATTTCTCTGCACACAGAGAGGTGATACAGAATACCCAAACCAATGGTTCTGTTGTCATGGGCACCAACAAGGACAAGGCATTTAAATGCCAAGATTTTTAAGAAAACCTTTGCTGAACTGGTATAAAGTCAGGCCCACAACTTTATACCTTGGGAACCAAACCCAAATAACTTTAGGAAAAATGCTGCTGACAAAAGAGCCCTGGCCTCAATACACCAGTGGCCCCAAATGCCCTCTCCATCAGTGGGCTGGACACCAGGCATGCCAGGCTGGAGGGCTGGGCTGCCTAGCAGGTAGCTATGGAGGCAGAGGCACAGATCCTAAGCATGCAGCAAGGCCAGGGAGATAACACCACAACTGCGCTGTTTACTAGCTGAGAACACAGTTCTGTCTCCCCTGGTTTTGTTCCCAGCAAAAGTAGTTACCAGTCCTGCCTCCCCGTGTGCTTGGAAAAGACAAAAAGTGCACCTTTATGGTTACTTGCAACATCTGGAATAACACTGTCCTAGAGGTAAGGGGATCAAAAGCCATTGTGCCTACTGCTGTCTCAAACTGATGCACTAGGATCCTGTTTCCACTCAGAAATGGGGAAGACACAGGAAATGACTTCAAAGGCTCATCTTTCTGTTGCCCCCTGTGTATGCAGGTGAAGAGCTCCTCTCCTGAGGGAACAGGTGTCCACAGCAGAGGCATCAAATCATCACCTCCACTCACCCTCCTGGATCAGTTACTGACTGGGGACTCCTCGCCTGGAAAGGTGAGGATCCACACAGACAAGGGAAGGCACTCAACAGCACCAGGAGAGCCTGAACCAGTCCTTGGATCATCAGCAGCAACAGAGCTGCTGGCAGTCCGAGCTGCTGCACAGGACCTTCACTGCATGACATTGGGCAATCTGAGCCTGTAGTTCCATTGATCTGCACACTGAAATCAATGTGAGAGCAAATAAAACTTGATCACGAACCAATACAGACATTACCTCTGTTTTTAGTGCTTAAGAATCGAGGCACTTCAGAGTGCTCTCTTTGCTGCATGGCTCTGCATCCCTCGTCGAAGGCCACAGAACAGGCTGTGGCTGTTCAGGAAGGCACATCACTCCATACATTTGGGTTTCTACCAGGAGTTAGGGTACAGCCTTGCAGGACAGTTGGCACAATTTTCAAAAACATCTTAGTGGAAAAGAAGCTCAAATTAGTCACAAAACTACACACAGCACTGCAGGTCTCCAAGGGCCTGATTAATTTACCCCCACCATATTTTTTTAATTGGAGCTTAAGGCTCTAAGCCAATTAAGTGGCTATTCATAGCACTGCATTTAAGATAAGAAAATTCAATGATATAACCCACAATTGTTCACTTCACTATCTTGGTTTGCTTTGGTTCTTTTTTTTTGTTTGTTTGTTTTGAGTGAGAACAGCAGAAGCCACAATTATTGTAACTAGAAACAGCACACAAAGAGATAAAAGTAGGTCAAGAGAAGGAATTGACCAAAACCATGAAAAACTACTGTTACAGTACTCGTTTCATTAAGAAGCCTGAACCATCTGATAGTTCTGTGATGCTGTGTGATGTTCTCAGATGGGGCTCACTCAGCATTTGTTACTGATGTGCAAAATAAAACAATGCATTATTACATTTACAGAAACACAAACTATCAATTCCTTTTACAGTAACTTATAGTAAAGAGTATTTTTCTTTAAGATTGACAAATCAGTGACACAGATCAGTACTGGCAAGCATAATAAGCAATTCCACTACATCATTTTTATGCAGTTTTAGAGGTTATATATGGCAATGAATGGATTGCAATTTTAGAAGTAAATGAAATTAAAAAGAAGTTGCAAAACAAATACTTTTATCACACAATTTACAGAGGCATACTCGTTACAAAAGTAGCAGAATTCACTTTTAAATTCAAAGGATTAAGATCAAATCAGGTGTAATTAAGAAAAGCCTTTCTAAGAAAATGTTTTCATGCCACTCAGACCATCTCCAAGATATGTAACCTTTAATTTCTTCAGGAAACAAACCTAACCATGCACTGATACAGTAGCTCAGGTTTATGTGCTGATGTAAACTCCCCTTCCTCATGCCCTATGATTTAAGTCTCAGTTTTGCCAGCAGTATATATAATACATACCAATTGATTTGAAATAGATCTATGTTCAAATTGCAGCTATAGACTGTTTTTAGTGACTTCCTATGAACAGAATTTTTAGTGACTTTTATGCTTGTTCGACTAAACTCAGACTTGGCCGATTTCTTGGGGAAAATTTCAGGTTATATAACTGCACTTTGCAAACATGCCAGCCTCTGAAATGCACCAAGCCACTGGTATTTAGAAAAAGATTATGTATGTAACTTAAAGTCTAGTAGCACAGACCAAAATCCTTCCAGCATTTCTGCAATCCCAGAGATAACTGAAAGCAGAGAAATCTATTAATTTCTTTAAGTTTTGCATTATTTATGAAATATTATCAATGCAATGCGACAATCTCCCAAAATCCAAAACCACTTCATGCCACACGTGCACTTTTAACTCTGCTCAAAGATTCTCAACTGCTGCCTCATTGAGCCCATTGTTTTGCTTAGGGGTGTTTTGGTTTAGTGGGGTTTTTGGGGCTGTACATTTTGGTTGGTTCTTTTATTAGGGGGTCAAGAGGGGGAAATCTAGAGACCTCCACACACACTAGAAGATGTTAATAGCACTGTTTAAAGCTCACTTAACTCCTGCAAAACAATGCTGTGCAGGGTTATCAAGTCTTCCATTATCACTGGTATTTTATAATAAAATATTCGGCTTGAGCATTGACAAAATCATACTTGAATCCATTAACACACTGAAACAAACAATTTGAGGTGTTACCACAGGTCTTTTTGCACTGTGTTTCACTGAAATTTCTGTGTGTGAGAGGCAGTCTCTCCTTTGAGCAAACGTGGGATTCAGCTCAGTTCCAATACCAAGAGCCATATTGTGTAACAGTCAGAGATGTACTTACAGTTGAAGAAATTGTGTCACCTCTCCATGGAACACGTGTGTAAGTGATGAAGTGTCTGCACATGGGACACTGAACTGGCAAGCACAATGCTGAACTGCTCATATGTTAAACCAATTGTATATTTTACTGTGAGAGGTTTAGCACTGAAAGCAGTTCGTACTCGTTTTGAAAGACTGTGCTGATGAATTGAGAAAATTAGATATATTTGAAGAGCAAAATTATCTGAAAAGCATAAAAGCATATTTGAGATTTATCAGGAAACCTGTCGCAATACAGGAAACAATCTGGCATTGTATTTGCACACTTTCATAAGGCTGCACAGCCTGACACTGCAGTTCTTTCTTCTCTCCTTCCTTATTTCATCTGAAAATATAAACTTGAGCTTTTATTACAATACTGGGAAAAAACTGAAAGTTGTTTTAAAGGTCTGAAGCAACAAACATTTTAGTTTATTCTTGATATCTAAGGCAGTAACTCACATCTGAGTTTGGCCTTGAGTTCACTATGCAGTGACATTTCTGTTTTAACAAAAAAGCAGCCTCTAACTTTTATCATAATGCCTCACAGTGCTGAACAAGACTCCAAGAAATGGGACTGATGTTTTACCCGTTTGGCTGAAGTCTCTCAGTACAGTTATTTGCCTCAAATGTGGTATTACAGCTGCTAACTTCATTATGCATATCACCTTTGCAGATTAAGATACAAAACATAAAATACTGGACTCTGGAAGATAATTTCAAAACGGCAAAATTTAAGGAAAAGTGTGAAATCAAATTGCCAGGCAATGAATGTCAGCAGTGCCCAATGCTAATTATTGCTACCTTCTTTCTAATGTCTTCAGTACCACTATGTTTGCTCCTCCTGCTCTCCTTGGCTATAAATTTAACACGCCATGTACTTGACTTGAGTTTGAGACATACTAATGAAAAATAGCATGTAGTAAGTGTTTGGATAACAGAAATGAAATTAAACTTTAAAAAGTTACTTTAAAAAAAAAGTAAAAAGAAAAATCAGGTGAGGAAAAAGAAAGATGCCAAACAGACTAGATTTTTATTAACCAACTTAAAAGGCATCAGTAATAAGAGATGAAAAACAGAAAAAGAAAACAAAACCCCAACAACAACAAAACACAACAAACAGCAAATGAGAAAAAGAGGTGAAATAAAATAATAGCAGCTCAAGAGAATTAAAAAAAGAAACAAGGTAACTTCAGTACATGACATAAAAAGGGAGCTGGGCACTAATCTGAAAATGAAGGAGGAATGAAAATATGGGAATAACAGGAACAAAAAAAGACCATGAGAAGTCCTTTCTAAAAGTAAATGGTGAACAAAAGCCCAGAGTTATCCCTGCTCTGTAAGTTCATTTCCCCTTACCAGCTTTTTTAACGTCTCAAAATATTCCCTGCTCCAGCTCCGAATGACTTCCTTCCTAGAGCCATGAAGTTTCCAAAAGCTGAAGCGGTTCTTACGCTGGTTGTTATCCAAATGCTATTTCAAGGCTGTCTGCACTCTGAGCACACACATGACCCATAACATCTTTATGGCTGTTCAAATAAAAAGGGGCACGTGGATTTAAAAATAAAAAGGGAGAAAGGAATATGGGTGAAATCTGAACTCCCATTTACCCATTTCCTAAAGAACACCTTACACTACCATCAACAGGCTCTGCTGGTGAGTAACATGATGTTCATCTGCTCCCAATGCATTCAGTATTACAGGTTCATAGAGACAAGCGGTGGAACAGACTCAGGATACAGCAAGGGTTACGGCAAATGCACAAGAAACTGCCCCTCTCCAACACCACAAAATGATCCATGGTTACTTTTAAGCTACTCTGGTCCCCCATGTGGCAATATAAGCATCAGTGACTGCACTGCAGAAAAGGCTGGACAAGAACAGGACAAGTCAGTGTTTTGGGAAGGGAAAGGAGAAAAGACATCAGCATACACTTGCCTGGAAAGTGTTTGTGGAACTACAGCCTCTTACCATTTAGGATTTGGCAATCCACTGATAGTCTTAGACCATGAATAAATCTTTAAAAGACAATTAACAGCATTCCTAAGGAACAGTAACTAAAACAGAGTTAAAAAGTGTGTTGAGAGCAAAAGTGCTTGTCTCAGTTTGATCTTTAACTCACTGCACTACAGAAGACCTGCAGGCCATGAGGCTTTGGTGCACCCTGAACTCTGCAGCACCAGAGCAGAGCAGAGCATGCCAGTGCTGATGCTTTCATAACTGATGGACAAGAATCAGTCATCAAAGTGCTTTAAATTGTTCCCTTCCCTCCCTAAGTCTCAATGTTTTGGGATTTCTTTGTCAACCTGAACAAATGGCTTGCTTTAAGATGCTACTGAAAGATTTATATCTGTTTGTGTTTTGTAAACATTTATTTTAAAGCACTTTAACCCTCCTCAGCCCTCATGACTAGAGTAAGACTGCAGCATATGGTGTTCATTAAAACCAGGAAATTCCTATTTTGCTCTTATGAAACTGTTGAGAGCAGATAATTGGTTTTTTTCATTCTAGCTTTGCAAAGACCTATTTCAGAGATTTCACATTAAACAATACATTTTAGTTGGAAAATTTTGAAGTTCTGCCTATGCTAAATCCAGATATTAACCTTTTGCAATTAAAAAACACCAGAAAATACTTATGAAGTGCAAATTAATGAATTACAACTATGATACTTAATATGTAGCATTTAGAAATCATCATTTTAAATAATCCACAAAACAGAAAAGAAACAATTTAGGAACTCATAGGTCATCTACTCTTAGTACTTCAGCTCTGTCATAACACTTTTTTCCTACAAGATCACAATAGGATTCTGGGTCTTGTACAGAACTTAAATGTCATATCCTTGCTGAACCTAACCAAGCATATCCTCTCCCTCCCTGGATGACTCAGGCACTCAGCTCACAGCCAAAGGGACAGGGAAAGAGAGCATGCTCCGAGTTCAATTCCCCGGAGAGACATCCAGTTATTTGCTGCAGACTCTCCTCTCAATGACAAAACGTCATTAAGTGAAGCTGGAGTATGTTAAACACTTGGGATATTTCCCCCTATATAAACAGCTGCTGTAGCTGCAAATGGAAAGTTACAGAACTGCAAACAATTGGCACCAAGTGTAAACAAAACACATAAACCACACTTTATTTCACAAGGAATAGCAACCTCTAGGTTAAGGGGTTCTTTTTACACATACTGTAATTTCCTATCTCAGGTATATACAACATAGCAGACCAAAGCTAGCCAGAAAGTACAAATCTTAACTCTAGAACCACTGTGAAATCCACAGGCACTTGAAACACCTTTTTTAATAGTATAGCATATGGCTAAAATGTTGAGTTTGCAGCCCATCACTATCTGAAGTTTCTTTTGGCATAAAGACTTTGCAGCATAATCATTCCCACTGAGATACACTCAGTATGCCCAGCTGTATTTTGTATTCCCTTCCCTCAATTTTTAGTTTTATTATCAGCTCATAACTCTTGGTTGTTTTATTTCCCTTGGTATCCAAATTCATTCCATACACTCATAGAGCTTCTCTGCATTATCTTCTACGTGAGACCTCTAATAAAGAGTTTAAATTAATCTACTTAAAAAGCTGCATCTCACAGTACCAATGAAAACAACTGAGACAGCCACCTCTCTTGACCCTCTTTTCATGGCCTTTCAGCCACCTTTCATCTTCAGAACCAAGGTCACTTAAATTGGGGCAGAAAAAGACACAGGTACTGCTTTACTTCTTTACTCCTCTCAATAGAAAAACAAGTTCTCTTGCCTGTGTCTCCTGAGGAGCTTCAGCTGTGCATCAGTTCACAGCACCTCGGGCAGGGTATGCAGAACACAGGTTTGCACTCACACCTTGTCACTCTTGCGTTACTACAAATGTTAGTTCCACACATTAATGCATACATACATAGTGCCTGCATCTTTTCCACTGTGAACTTCTTCCCCACTGTCCCTGCTTAAGTGAGATTTTTTTTTTCCCCCTCCAAGCGGGGAAAAACAAATCAATTTGGACTTCAATACCATGTGGCAAAGTACCTCAGAGACTGAATCACCTCACACCATGAAAATGTTATTAATCCTGCACCTTCCTAAGGAGCTAATTGTTCTTCCCATAAGACCTTCTTCATTTACAATGGTTGTTAAGCCCACATCTCCACCTACACATTCTAAATATAATGTACCAAAGAAATTATTTGAACTCCTCTTTGTTGGATTTTAACATGTATCAGCCTGAGCAGAAATACACGCAATGTTACAAATCACCCCCAACTTCATTTTTTTGTGCAGAAAATAAAAAGTGTTATTTTCATTTAGTCACAACTACGATTGCTTAAGAACAGAATAAATAGGCTCATCACAAAAGGAGATGTTCCAGACTGTACGCTTAGTTCACACTAATAGGCTGGACTTCCAAGAGAAGCATAATATAAAACACATAATACCAGTCATTCCTAAGGAACAGCTCCACTTGGGTTTCCTAAGGAAACCAAAAAAGCATGCAGGCTGTCTCTGTCAGGGACACAATGAGTATTTATTGTTCTGCTGGGCTTGCCCAACGCACATCTTTGCACTCTACAGAGACAAACAAAAAACCCCACAGCACACCCACGCATCTGCAATGTCACCAGAAAGACTGACTTGGGCTGCTGCAAAATGAAAAGACTGTTCCAATTGGATGCAGAACTGGAAAGCAGAAAGCACGTGCTAAATGCAATAAATACAGCAGCATTGATAACGAAGTACTCAGGGAACTGCAAACTCCTTAGAACAGGTTTGTATGTCAAATATCTATATAAAGTCAAGATAACTTCAACAGGAAATTGCTATAAAATACGGTAGACTGAAATGAAAAGATTTCAGGTGTCCAGTATTGATATAGTGACTCTAAAAATAGAATTCTTTATTATGTGTTTTTACTATTCTACCAACCAATCCCACCCCATAAAAACAACAAAATAAAATACCTTTTTTCGATTTTGCTCCGATCTTCAACTTGGATGGCCAAGCAATCTGTGTATTTGTTTCTTCCATAATCTGTTAAAAAGAAGGAATTTGTGAACAATTACATTTTTACTGTTCTCCTACAAAGTCGTAAGTTCATTTTTTAAACTATCACAGTTTTTAAGTCTGTGACTATTATTACTTCTGAATAGCACAAGCCCTTAACTATTTTTCTGATCTTCTTGAGAATTTTTGTCCATTAATAGGCAGGACTGAGTTCTGATCATTGAAAAGAATTTCAGAGAGCAAACCAAAGATGCTCAACAGTTTCCACAAAATTCAAATAAACATTACTACCTATAGCAGGCTCTAGGCTCATCTCAGAGGGAATTTCAAGCCTTTACAACTCACCAATTGCCAGACAAAAGCTAATGCATTACAAAAATATCTACACCACCAGTCAGTTTTCCATAACAGAACAATTCAGAACTAAGGCAGATTTCTCTAACAGTTCAATTCTTATCTTCTACATCCAAATCCCAAGGATACCACAACAACTTCCAGATTACTACGCCATGTGGAAAAACTGAAAGTGTCAGGCAGACTTCATTATACTATATTTTTGGTTTCAGCAACTATGGGATAATAAGTTACAGCTGAAATAAAACATTTCCAAGAGGGTGAAATTCATCAGCAACATACACATACTTGTCACAATTTTTCAATCCAGATGTTAAAAAAAGCTGTTTCAAAGAATTCACTTGTCTCTGATAGAAGGCTTTGGGCCAGGATTAATCTCAATTGTGCAAAAGGCAATGAAATACATAGAAAATTGGAAGGCATTAACTAAAAAGAGAAGAGAGATGCTAAAACAAAGAATGGTGCAGGGCTGATTTAAAGAAGATCCAACATAAAAGGAACCACAAGAGAGGAAACAGAAGAGGAATGAATGTCATTCAAGACAAGTGTTACATCCCATCACTTAATAAAGGTTGGAGACTTCTGTCTCAAAGAAATTAAACCCTGCCCATTTCTTATGTTAAACTAACATAAAATGAAAGCCCAAAACTTCAGAGATGCATATTCTGGGGACATATGAGAAAGATGCATATGAGATCTTCAAAGGAAAAGTAGTCTGAGTGGCAGCCACTGAGATTGGGCCACCTAATATCTTTAAGCTCTTTGTAGAATGCAATGCTAAACATTATATTAGACCAAAAAGGCAACTCAGTCCAGTCACTGCAAGACAAGTTCATCTCCTGTCTTAGGCAAAAAAAGTCTGGCTGCATTTAAAGGCAGAGCATTCTGTGAAGTATCAAAATGCTCAGAGTCTGTGCTGGCTTTCAGCTCCAAGCTGTAACCTTTATGACAAATCAGGACTTTCACAGGAACCCTAAAGAATCAATTCAACTATACCGCTTACTTTTTAAACTGTTATTGTGTTTAAGTTATTGTGGATTGTATTTATTGTAACTGCAGGAGGGACACAAAGCTCTAGCAAATACAGAACTGAGCTTTTACTAGAGCAGACAGACTTGAAAGTGAAGATCCTGTTGAAACCGCCATAGATCATTGCTGCATCGACTTTTTGTTCTGTTTTACCATTCCAGCCCAGGCAGCTTTAAGTGCCAAGATTTTATTTTTTTCCTGAAACAAATTTGGAATCATTCCATGAAAACCTCAACTGTGTGTTGCAATGGAACAGCTTCGTTAGTGAAAGCTCAGTGTTATGCCACATGCCCTGATAACAGCGGTTATCAAATGAACAAAACAAGAGAACGCACAAGTACTGTAGCTGTAATACATGCATTCCAGTTGGGTAAAAACTGAGTTACATAACATGGAAATAAAATGCAGCCTGGGGATGACTGAGTTAATGATCTCTGAAGGATTGCACCTCTGCTTGGGCTTCCCTTATCTTCACATAAAGTCAGCGATGGGGTGAGCACTAATTAGTACTTTCTTTACCTTGAGGGATCAACTGACCAAAGGGAACAGGCATCTTTGGCAGCAAGATTTAACCCCCCTAGTAATCTCAGGCTTCTTCTCAAAATTAGGGAAACCCTAAGAAACTGTCTTTCTACAACTTCCCTTCCTTCTCTTTCCCCAAGAGAAATTGTAATGTTTACACACCAAAATATGTAAGCTATTCTCAGTGGAGAACAAACAGAAGACAACAAGACACTGGAAGACACCAACAAAACAAATAAAACTGTACCCTGACCCTGAAAAAATTGGCTCTAGTTGCAAATCGTTGGGCCTCCAAGAAAAAAAAAAGTCTAGCTGTAAGGCAGCTGGAAGACAAGCTTTTGGCTTCCTTGTATTCCAGCTTGAAAAGTTTATAGTTTAAGCACTTCAGGGAGTTTTTACATTAAGACAGCAAGAAATCATTTTTTTCTTATGTTGTATTTTTCTAGCTGATTTTGGATGGAAACTGGAATGCCCTGAATGCGAAAAACCAACCAACCAAAACTCCCCCAAAGCCCAAAAGCATTTCAGAACTCAAAGGAAGTATTTTACAGGCAGTAGATGAACAAGAAGAACATATCTAACAGACCTTCCCTCATTTAAAACAAGCACATTAAATGAAAGCACTATTGTTTACAGTTACTGACAGTAAATTACCTATTTCTGACCTTCCCCCCTCTGGGATTTGTGCATCTTGGCCTCTTCTGCATCAGTTCTTATTCACAGAGGAAAAATGGATCAGACAAACCCATGTCTATTAGTGGATTTCTGCAATAGGTTTTCTCAACTTTAGCTCACCAAGCGGTTCATTCCAACTGAAATGACAAAAGGAACCCTCAAAACTACAAAAATATCTGTCCAAAAAAAAAATCCAGTTTGTATTTGATCAATGGAAAAAACTTCTTTTTCAGGATGAGGAATCAGCCTGTTCAGTGTAACTATGCTCAATACAACAGAAGATGCATATACCATTTCAAAACAGAGTACTTAGACAATGTATAAGCATAGGTGTTAATCTAATAAACACATTCAAATTATATTTTCAGAACAGACCTGCGTTCATCTCAATCTGCAGGGAAGAAAATACATTTTAAATGCACAATACTGGCTTTTGTAGATACCCTGAATTTTTCATGCAATTAAAAACCCTAGAAAGTAATCAAACTGTATGCCCACTGGTGGTTTTTATTTCTCTGCCCACGTCATGTTTGAACAACTGAGTTTTGGTCTTCAAAGTTCCCCTACATTTTCCTCTTGCAGGTAGAAAACAAACACACACCAGTTCAGAACAACAACATCAATGGCACTAGACATTTACACTTAAACATCTGCAATACTGCAAAGGTGCTTTATATTCTACCGTCTGACAATGAAAATCCTGAGAGAGCATCTGAATTCTGTGCTACTTGGAGTGTTTCAGACTCTGCTCCGTCTCCTGACGGCAGACTGCAAACCCTGTCCGTGAGCCTGCTGACAAATGCTGACAGCGGAACATCTTGCGTGAAGTATTTAGCACAACAGCTGAGTAAATTATACAAAAGAAAAATTAAGCTGAGTAACTACAGGTGCTCATGTCCATGAAAATAAAAATCATTGTTGTCTCTGAGACACCATAAAACAGATGGATGAGAAATGGGGAACTGAGCAGTGATTCTTCTCACACTAAACCCTTCTAAAAGGGCTCCTGTTTCCTCGGGGGTACTGGGGGCAGGTCTTTCTCCTTCAGCAGGTTAGGTGACAAAGCAGAAAAAAGTATAAGGAAAAATAATTCCATCCTTCCAGATCTTGGTTTTTACTCAGAAACTGCCTCTGTGAGCAGACAAAAAAAAAATTACCACAGAGTAATTACCACAGTCAAGACAAGGCTTAAACTACATTCTGAAGTACCTTTGGAGCCATGCTTATGCCACACTCAACCCTACATTTACACATCTCACAGGGAGCATTTCTCAGTATAAAATCATCTTCTAGCAAGACAAAAAGGAATGACCAAAGGAGAAACAATTTTTCCAAGCAGAATGAAGTTAAAATTGCAAAAAAGCTTGATGCAATGCTAGTGCAACAAGTCAAGGGAAAGAGGAAGGGGGAAGAGGAGACAACTAGTGCGAACTACAAACTCACTGAGGTATGAGACAAAACGGCGATGGCTGAGCTGGGTCAGCAGCCCTCCCTCCCCTCAAAAACCAAAATGGCACGGATCGAGTTCTCCACCAGGCAGACCGTGGGGAGAGACTGGACATGCAGGATAGACTCTGTCCACTTATGTTTCATGAGCACACCTCGGAGCAGCACCTCTAAAGAATTACTATATACAAATTTCCACTTTGACACTGACAAAAGAACTACAGAGCACTTGGAGCCAGAAATAACCCACATTATATATCATCAGGAAACAAGTGCTTCCCAGTGTAATGGTGTTCAGCTAAAATTGCTGCAGAGGAGAAAATCCCACGTGTGAGGGCAGGGAGGGACAGAGGATGAGAGAAAGTATTCTTTACATAAAGGTGATGAGAATAGAAATTCTATAAGCAAATGTTTGGTAATTTTGTTTTGCAATTGGATCCATCAAGTTAAAGAAAACACAGCAATTCTTTAGCGATGACCACAGGTAACTAACTCTGTGGAGGGTAACTCGCACCCCATCAACACCCATAGCTGCCGAAGGGAAGGTGGTTATTGATTTCTTACATCACTGTACCCATCCCTATTTCCCCATCTAGGAAAGCCATTGTCTCAGATACAAAAGCTTGTTCCATCAGTTTTACAGGAGACCAAGATGAGAGCAGGGAGGAAAAACAAGAATAAAGACAGGAACACCAATAGTAAAAAAAAAAAAAGGCAGTACCATGATAATGGCCTTTCAAAAATGTTTCCATAAACATGGAGTATTAATGAGACAAAACCCACAAAAAGTGAAGGGCAACTGAAAAAGTATTTTTAAATCAAACAGTCTAGCAACAGCACAAACTTGCTTTCTGAACACAGCTTTATGAACCATAATGAAATCTGGGGTTCTGCAAAGAACAGAAGTTTGGATTTCCTGTTGATCAGCAACTTTAATTTGGACAAGAGAAATTTTCCTTTCTAAGAAGATAGACAAAATCAGTTCAACATAAACACCGTCACAGTTTTGATGCAAAATCTGCTTGCAATTAACAAGAGTATCAAACAAAGGGATTCATTAGCCAATTTACTACCTCTCCTCCAAAAAAGTGCCTACATTCAGTATTGAAGATTTCACTGACTAAAAATTTTGAACATCTAAACAAGTGTTTCAGAAAATGAAATCATGACATGTTCAATCTAACTCACTATTAACCAAATAAATGGGTACGATGCAACTGTAAAATCAGCCCTCAGCATACCTGGTAAGAACACACACACAAGTTTTGTCAGTCTGAATACTTGGCTTCACAGACTTTAAATCATCATCTTGCATCTTCTTCTGTCAGAGAAGTATCAGCGCCCTCAGTTTGTACACTTTAAACCTGGATAAACAAGCTTATTCTCGCAGTTTATTTGAACTGTGGAACATAATTGGCATGAAAATTAAAGAAAAAATACATTTCTAGGTGAGCAGAAGACCTGAGCTGAAGACTCACAGCAGACAAATAAAATTCTATGTGGGCTGACATTTTTTCTTCTTCCAATGCAGAAAGGGTGATGCAGCAGGATCTGAGGGGATGACTAATCCCTGAACATGAGTTTTGGCACCAAGAACAGAGTAATGGGTGTAGCTGCAACCAGAAGTATTATATTTAATGGCTTGTTGTTTTTTGGGGTTCAGGAAAGGAGAAAGCACAAGAAAAAGGGTGGAAAAGAAGAACAAGACATATAAAGGAGCTGCATGGAGCCACCCAGGATACTAATAATATACAATGCCAATACTAATAATACACATATAAGTGTAAACTGCTTAAAATACACAAGGAAAGGATGCACAGGGAGGACAAGGATCGAGCTCCAGTTGTGTGTCCATACAGAAAGGAGCATTACAACCAAAGTGCCTTCCCAAGTGCAAGGACATGAGTGCACATGTCTTTTGTAGGATAGGGGCACTTGATTATCCTATTTTACATTTCAGCAGCCAAAACCCCTAAACACATTTTTACAAAAGTATCTGTAGGGGGCTACTTGGCCAGTCCTTCTCTAATTTTCACCTGTCTTAAAAAATATTGAAAATATTATAGACACTACCCTATGGAATATGGATAAAGTTCAATACTGCCAGGGTTTTGTTCATACTTCCACCCCAAGTCATTTGTTTCAATACTGCAGGAAATTGAACTTCACATACTCAATTGTCCACCTTTGTTAAACTGATTTTTATTTCAAGTTTTCATTAAATGCTCAAATAACTTTATCAAAAAAGCATTAAAGTGGTTTTGAATTTTCCAGCTAATCTAGACTGACATATAAGAAGGGAACAGAAGGCAAGTTTGCCTGTTTCCCATTTGCACGCTGCTACACAGCTTCATGTCAAGCTAAGCAAAATGCCAACATGCTTCCCCCCCTCCAGCTTCTATGACCAGCAATTTTGTGGTCTGCATTTACAGACTTTGAGACTTCCACCAAGCAACAAACAGGCTGTTTGCTGTCAGCGACTATATCCTAACCCAGACTGACTCTTAACAAATTTGCCATTTTCACAAGATAATCACAATCATTCCTGAAGACCTTACTAAGAATTAAGGCGAGTGTGTGCAGAGTGAAGAGTTACCAAAGCTAAATTTAGAGGACAAGGTTAACATCATAGGAAACGCATTTATGTGTTTATTCTTAGTTTTGATCAATGTGTATCAGCTGATAATACTTAAAAATAATAATGAACAAATTAAATATGAAAGCAAATAAAGGCAGCAGGGTGAAAAACATCAGCTTGAAAACTCAGACTTTCAGGCTGTACATAAAAGCTGTAAATCCCTAAATAGGGAGTTGAGAAAGCTACCTATGTGGATATGGCTTTGGAATTGATATTGCTTCCCTTTTTCAGTATGGGATTTTTAGCCTACAAGGGACAAGAACACATGCATGTATGCACACACACTGCATCTTTTTTAAACCTTCACTTCACCTGAAACGAACTGAGAAAGATCGTTCTTAAAACACACGTCTTGTTAAAGCAAATATTGCAGTATTGTTGCTGCCCCAAACTGCATTAAGTGAGCCTTCTGCAACAATAACATTTACAAACTTTGTACTTAATCTGCAAACACAGCAAATAGGGTTAAGTGAGAATAAAACTCTATGAATCATATGTCCTTACCTGTGGAGAAACATTATGGTCCTTCCTTTACTTGAGTGTTTTGTTTACCCTCAATGGAAATATTAGTCAAAGGCCAGGGGTAATACTTTTATGTTAAGTAAATGACTACAAGTATAGTAAAAAACAAAGTGATTATTCAAGCATGCAAAAAAATAGCTATAAATGTATCTGTGTGTAAAGAATGTATGAATTCTACACAAGCAATAGGAAAAAAGGGGAAGTTGTAAGAAAAAGTGTTACTTAACAATGAAGCCCCACAGAACACTGTTAAAAACACAAAGATGCATCCAACTCTCCTCTCCAAAAGCAAATCAAAAAGTCTCCTCCCTGGAAATCAGAAACCCCATGTATGATCTCAATTTGTATTGTTATCATACTCATCTCCTCTTTCTTCTTTTTTCTTTCCCCTGAGGGAAAGACCACAAGCAATTCTAAGTACTGAAATCCCTCCTCTATTTTAAGGGAGGGTTTAACTCCCCAAACGAAAAGCATGAAGCATCTCAGTTGAGACTGTGGTGACAAATTGCTCCTTCTCTGTTGCTTTACAACGCAAGAGATCTTGCGCAAAGTGTTAAGTATAGCAATAAAGTCGCATAAAACTGAACTTTATCAACTAAAACTGATTCCCTTGGAGCTCAGATTGAGCTCCAAGCAGTCATACAGAGACAGCCACTCAGCATAACACCATGGGATCAAAATCTCCACTGTTTCTGGCCTGGGGAATTAGTCACAAGCAACTTGTCAAGCACAGGTGTTTTAGGGCACTTCAAAGATGAGGCAATCAGAGAACATTTTCATACTACAGGCCAACTCTCATGATGGTGCCTGTTGTATCAGAAGCAGCACAGAAGAAACTAGAGACGAAATGCAAAAGTGAAAAACCTTGTAATTACTCCACTGCCCTGACAGAATGATCGCTATCCTGGAGACATGATGAATGCAGCTTTCCACAAAAATGAAGACTTTCCACCACTTAGCTGTGCCTGAACTAAGCAAAAAGTTAAGTAAGCATTCTTGATTTACCTTTTCAGAGAAACTGATCCAACCTAAATAAGTCTCCTTTCCACTGGGTGTGGTTTTGCCAAAGGGGACACAGACGTCTCAATCCCAAGATCTCCTGCAAATGCTGACTGCCACTGACATTCTCTGGGTCCTCTAATCCATGCTGCCCTCTCGAGCAATCATTTCCTCTTCCCAGGATGCTACGTGAGAGGAAGCTCCCTGTAAATCAGAAGAGCATGCCAGCATTCCCATCCCAGCTCACCACAGCTGGCTGTTTGCAGCCAATTCTGGAAATGTATGGCCTTAATATATCCCTGTCACAAGCCATGAGCCAAACGCTACATCTAGAGCTTATTTTAACGCTAACGCACATACTGATTTCTGCCCAGAAAAAGGGCAATGTGTGGAATCAGTTTCCGCATTTCGGAATGGTCCTGTGGTTGAAATGGAGACAGAAGCCATGATGATAATGTATAATCACTGAACTCACTGTGTCTCACCAGCAGGATAGCATGGGAAGAAACCCATAGCTGAGTGGTTGGCATCAGAAATGGGAATATGGCCTTAGGGAAACTGGAGTTATAAATAGTCACTTTGAGAAAAGTCATGGATGAAGACACATGGAAAACCCTTCAGAACTCGCTGCTGAACATGGATAATAATTAGCTTGAGACATCTTAATCTCAGGTCAATGATTAATATTTTTAATGCCCGAAAATGCCCTAAGCCACCTACATTTGAAGTTCTAGATAAGTTTCATGTTCAGAGATTAAAAAAGAAGACTGATCAACTTTCAGCCTGACCTGCGGCAAACAGAAAGGTAACTCCTTTTAGCTAAATTTATTTGTATCAGAATATACTAGCTATACTTCCAAAAACATTCACTTATACATCAACACTGTATCAATATATTCACAGATAAGAGTTCTGCAAAGGTTAGGCTTGCCCCAGATCAACATAACAGATATTTTTCAAAGATACAAGAGAAAATACAGGATGTTGCAAACCAAGCTCTTTTACAGTCTCAGATAAGCAAATGGGGCTCGAGGGAGGCAGCTTCCTTGCTGCCAGAGCCTCCTAAACAAATAAAAGGTATTACTGTTTCCAAATACCTGTACTAAAAGAGCAACTGGTTTTAAAGGATGGTTTCAGCACACAGTGCTTCCAAAATGGCCTCAGTATCTTTTAAGGTGCTAGTTATTTAATAAAATTAGAGGTTACAGTTCTAACGTGTTACATTTAAGGACAGGAAGGGAAAAAACAAACAAAAACCTCCTCATCTTCCTTTGCTCTTCTAAACTCGCAATAGTGAGCAGAAGATATTTTGGTACACACATGCAACATTCGCTCAATTGCAACTTCATACCTCCAAGCACTTTTACATCCCCTTCAGGGAATAACAGAGTTGGCAGTCAAAAGAAGCATGAGCATTGAAACACACCTTCTGCTTAAATAAATCCAGAGCTATCTTAAAAACCCCACTGCTGACAGTCCCAGGATAAAGCTCGAGGTACACTCCTGTCCCAGGAAATCTCAGAATGAAAGTTTATCAGCACTAAGACTCCCAAATGTTTAAAAAAGAAAAAAACCAAAACCTTGATGATGCAAGAGCTAAAAGCAAACCGAAATGATGCATTAAATTCCTCTCCGTCCACACGGCCAACCCTCACCTGTTTTGGATTATGAACTCTTCAGGGCAGGGACTCACCACCTTCTTACATTTTATATAAGAGTGCCATGTGTATCTATAGTGCTACATAAATTATATGTTCCTTGGAACTATGTCCTGGCTTTGTCTGGGAAAAAGCATTGCTTGCCTATGAAGCGTGAACCAGATGTTGTGGAACTTAATGGAAAAAAATCCACCATCAAGTGAAAATGGGCTTTGGATCAAGAACAAGTAATAACTTCATATTATGTATTCCTCTCACAGAATAAATTAGAACAATTTAGAAAGCAAGGTCCATAAGGATTTTTTTTACATAAATGCTATGTAACACAACAGCAAACCAGTCCATGTTTATTTAAGATTACCTGTCACTGAACTGCAGATCTGAGAGCTCTAGAGAGAAAACTCTCATTATTTTCTTATTTCTTGCTACATTATCAGCAGCTCCCCAATGGGTTTTTAAAAATCCAGATTAGATGTTAGGTTTACCCTTATTTGAAGAAATATTAGAAGAAAGTATGATAAAGTCTTCATATTTTTAACGTGCCATTACCATAAAGACATTTATCTACTTTTGACTTCAGTTCAGGAGCAGAAGGAGGAGCACTTTGTTATTTGATCTTCTCTGCCATGACGGGGAAGAAATATTAGCTGAATTTGGCCCTTGCAGCCAAGAACTGGGGCTTATTCTGTAACTCCACCAGCAACTGCATTAGATGTGCTTCTTCCTGCTAAAATGCTCAGTGAAATAATTTAGATGTCAAAAGGCATTATTACTAAACTGCGAGTTAAAAGTTGATAGGAGCAGTTCACATCCACTGAGAGTCTGTTGGATTTTCATAATCAAGCAAAGTAATACTGGTTTCTCACATATTTAAAGACCAACAAAAGACTACTTAGCACCAAACCCTGTTTGGATGGGAAACTTCACTTTCTTTAGAAGCCTAACAGATTCCTTAGGGCATACTCTCTGTAGGCTAACAATGCAGGCTGAGGCCATGACTTCAGGGAGCATGTGAGCAACTTCTGCTCCTCTTGAGGACAAGCTAATGAAGAACTGAGCATCACTCCCCACTGACCAGGCACAGAGCAAGACCCAGGAGCCCCTTCCAGAGCTATCTGCCAGCGGCCACCATTGTTCCACTCCCTCCAGTGCCAGCATCCTCTCCTCCCTCTTGGCCTTCGTGTCTTGACACATGGAATCACCTTCTCAAACCTTTGCCTTGTAACTTGTCGTTTCAACATTCATATGAAAACTTGTTTCAGCCCTCACACCACTTCCACCCAACACTTAACTCCAGCACACAGAGTAGTTTGTCAGAAAATACTACACATGGCATTATTTATACAAATTATACCCTTAAGTTCTTGATATGTCTCTTTAATGCTGCACTTCTCCCCTTCCCTGCTCCACTCAAAAGCCTGCCAGTCATGTCCTGAAGCCTCATTTTCAAAGCTGCTTTAAAAAATACATTTGCTATAGCTTCAAATTCATATCAAGTTCTGAAAGTATCTTGTTGCCTTAGTTTGCAATGTGTTTGTAATGCTACAAATCACTTTCTTCTTCACTACACAACCTGAAACACATGAAAAGATTCTTCATTTTACCTCCAGATACTCTGCCTTATTCATTTCACATGAGAAAGGAAAAGGTTTAGGTCTGATTAAAGGAAATTGCACAGACAGAGACAGTGAGTAAGCTATGAGCAACTGTCCAAAGATTTCTTCCAACAAAAGAAAACTCAGAGAAGATAGTTTCCATCTGGTTTTATTAGCTGTACTATTGTGTATATGTACTTAGAAACTTCAGAAATCTACACTATCAAGTTGATGAAACTGTAAGAAGCCAGTCAAAATGAAGCGGCTTTAGCCTGTTGCAGCACGCACACTGTGCCTATATAATAATTATACACAAATATGAGAAGATATTAATGCCAGAATAGTCATTGTATTATCCATACAGATAAGTAGTGCACTCTTATTCACATACTTGAAGTTTAGCACATTTTGCTTTCCTAATGAATTCAAACTACTACTATATTCAAACTACTACTATTTTTACACTAGTAACTACATAATTGTAAGTTACAGGATAATTACAGTAAATAACCAGGTATCCAAATACACATGTAAAATATGTAAATTGCTCAATCCCACACAGAGGAAAAATTCTATCCACAGCTTCAAGAAGCATGAGCGGACTTATATAAGTGAGAGAACACACTGTGGTGAAACAAACACTGCGTAGAATGAAGCACATCCTACTATGGCTTAGCTTTGTTTCAGCAAGTAAAAGAAAACATTGATTTAGATAAAACCCTAAGGAAAAACTATTGACACATTTTCCTCTGCACACTAATATTAGACAATTAAGTACAGGCACCATTTTTTGAAAAATAACACTTGTCAGTCAAGAGCAACAAAGCTGAAGACTCCTGTAAAATGCTTCCTAAAACAAACATTTTGGCAGTATACAGGCTCCTCCCCACCAGCCTTCATCAAAGTGTCTGACAACCACGTGCAGGATAAAGTATTCTTTCACATCTAAAGAGACCTTTTGGAAATACCACTTAGAAAAATACAGCAAATTAATGGACAAGTCAACAGGGAGTTTCAAGGCATTTCAGCATAAATCATCAAAATTTACAGTCTTCTCTGTAGCACAGAAAGAGAAATCAGCTTATTAGTTTTCCTTAGCCTACAGTATGCAGATCTTCACTATCAACTTGTACATAACATCTTGCACACTATTCTTGAAAAAAAAAAACAAAACCATGCTGCTTTGTAAAAGTTAGCTCCAAGTCATTACGCTTGACCATGTCTCTCTTTGTAGTTTAGTTGCTGCAGGACTATGTTTTCCAGTCCTTCCATGTCTCTGTCCGACCACAAACTTTATTTAATCACTTTGTGGATCGTGCACTTCTTTCTTAAAAGGCCTTTGCATTTCTCAACCAAATATTTATGCTTTCAACAATATCACAATACGTTGCAAGTCAGTTTTTCAATAACAGGATGCAGTGTTTATCCAGACATAAACCCCTTAAGACCACCTCACAGCATCTTCTGGATTAACCCACTGCTATTAAGCAAAACAAACGCTCATATTTTGACATTGTCAGTTCAAAAATTATTAAAACAGTTAAATTGTTAAAAAGTTGTTGTGCATAAATGACAATACCATACACCAAAGAACCTATTTTCATCAGATTCCATGCATGGCTGGTGGCAAGTCCACACTTTAAATGACAAAAACATTTTTTAAAATTTAATCACCACAGTAGAAACTGCACAAGGTTTAATTAGGTGACCTCACGAATGAGCAATGGGTATAATTTTTCCTCCAGCCAGCTGCTGTTACAGAGCTAAAATATCTTACCTTCTGAAAAAAGTCTTCCCCACTTTTCCCTTTGCCCTCTGCAGCAGCTGTAAAACAAAAGTGGGGTCTGGTTACTAAATGCATAGAAGAAAGTTTACAGCCTCGCATACAGAAACTCTCAATGAGCACGTGATACTCTGGGCAATTTTTTCTCATGCAATAAGCATTTGTCAACAACTGACTAATAACCAGAGCAACCTTTTGCAAGTCACTTGCTGAGTCCAAACAGATGTTTGTATTTGCATACTAGAGCCCTAACACACTCATACATATTTTAGTTACAAAGTACACATGGTCTAAGTATAACAATTCAGTCACACCACATACTTCGCCATGCAATTCTACCAACAGTAGGATCAAAAGACAGCTAGAAGGGCACGCGAATTGCCATATCAAGATCAAAAATTAGAATCAAGCCTAGAATTCTGGCAAGCCAAAATCATGTTAATAAAAACCTTCTCCTGTATTCTGCTATTTTTTATGTTGCAATGTGGAGCTACTGCCATTGAGTTCATTGAGACTGAGAAAGTGCCAAAAAATCTAACCACTTCTTAGTGCTGCTCAATATTGTGCTCACACCACAACAACAGAACAAAACGTTGCTGTACAACATGGATTGGAAGCTCACAAGAAGCCATTGCATCATTCAGTGATTTCAAGAGCAAGACCTGGATTAGAGCCTGGATTAACTCCCACATATATTTAAAGCCATAACTGTAAATTTAGTTAATGTAAATGATTGCACTTAAAATGATATAACTGCTTGCATACAGCCTATGCTGCAGCTTATCTGTGTTGCAACCCAAGACTTAGCAACCAATTCATAACACAGCAGCTCAGGCTGATTACGAAGAGGATAATTTCCTTTTCCCTGGAGAAAAGGATGCCTCCAGAGCACAGACTATTGAAGCAGCTTATTATCACAATTTTTCTGTACTTCTCACATACAAAACAAACCTCTAGCTCACCCCATCCCTGGCTTCAAAACCATGTTTCAGCTACTTAGTTCTCCCCACTCTTCCAATTACACAAGCAACTCCACACTCTTTAAGCTAATGTGAACTCAGCTAACACAATTTAATAACAAAGGCAAGCAAGCAGACACAGGCTAGAGGCATAAGATGACTTCTCCTACCCCAGAGGAAGCAATGCCACTACATTTCAAACAGGCTCCTCAAAATATCAACAACAACACTTAAGTACCATGGAAGAAGTGTACACTAGGCAGTTTTATCTAACACAGTTCAGAAGTTCATGTTATTTAACTCAAGTGTAGCCAGAGCAGAGGCAGCAAATGAAGCCTGTCCAGAATCATCTTGCTGCAGAGCAATTCCAGACTCCCCAATTCCACAAGTCTCAGAAAATAGTGCCCTCTTCTTCAAAACCCCCAAATGCCTGGATGAGAAAACTGGTGCATGTTTCAGCAGAACAAGGTTTCCTGGAAACAGAGAAAACACTCAGGGAAGATGTCAGTTTTTCAGATTTACAAGCCACCAATATTAGCAGAAGAACACCACTTTCTTGAAGCAACCACTTCACAGATGCACATTGCTTTACAAGTTTTCCATTAACTCAGAAAGAACTATAAAAAGCTTTTGGGAAATGGGTACCACCACACTACTTCCAGTGAAACATGGGACCAAGATGCTTTTAATCAGAGGAGATAAATTGAAGAGAACATGACAGATGTAAGGCTGAAGTTGCAGTTTTGAGAATAGACAGATTTTTGTTCCAGCTGCAAATGCAGTGATGTCTAAACTGAATACAAACAAGAGATGGCTTAGATAATAGCAGTGATGCTCTGCAGGGCATTAAACTAGAATGCTGACAAAGCAAATTCCAAGCTTTTTATTGTACGTTTATTTTCAATCTGAATCATTCTGGCGACCTGATTTACAGCTCAACCCCACCAACAACCGATGGTACAACAGACAGAATCCAACAAGCACGGATAAATAAGAAAGGAAGAATGAAAACATCCCAAACTGGGTTCACAGAAAACCCCCACAACACTTCACAGACAATAGTGAAGTTGGAGCAAATGGCACTTTAGGAACATCTTTAGTTAATAACTGGTGGGTTTAGTTGCTACACCATGCTATAAAGATACTTCTCAGCACCTAAGATACTTTATGATAAACCATTTGTCAGGTCTCATGATATCTATGAAAACGAAGGGAAGACTGCAGATCTGGACCTCAAAGCAGTGCTTCACATGATAAGAGACACACTGGAACACGATGGCATTTTATCATTTTGTGCCCAAGATGCAGCCCTATTTAATGCAGGAAGAGGTATGCCTCTGATCATTCCTCATTTGAATGCCTTTTGATCCTAAAGTGATCTAGTAATGAACCATCTCCATGGTGCATAGAATTAAACAGTGCTCAGAACTGTGGCTTAAATCACTGAGTTACACTTAGAAAGATATATTTCACTGTAAAAGAAAAAAAAGCCTAACATTTGAAGACACAATATGTGAAACAACATATGTTTTCTTTTAGGTTAGCTGTTTTCCAGCTATTGCCTCCTTTTGCCATTCCTCCTCTTGATATAACTCTTTGTACAAATTATATTTACTTTTTCATTTTAGTTAGCAAAATTTCTTTTCTTATTTTCATGAGGAGAAATTACAGCTAAGAAAGTTTCTATTTCATCTGTAGTTTATGAATTTTGCATACATTTTCACCTGTGTTTACTCCCAAAGCAAGTATCTATATCTAAGAAAGCATCCAACGTGTGTGAAACATTTACTATTCATGTGAAACTCTCTTGAAGCCTTTCTTCCTCTCCAAAATAGGCAAAGACAGTTC
This sequence comes from Sclerurus mexicanus, assembly GCA_013396755.1. Taxonomy (NCBI): domain Eukaryota; kingdom Metazoa; phylum Chordata; class Aves; order Passeriformes; family Furnariidae; genus Sclerurus; species Sclerurus mexicanus. Next base: position 363,742 of record VWZF01003183.1, read on the forward strand.
TAGCACTTCTGAAAACAACACGAGCAGCCAAAAACAAGGGGAAAGTTATCCCCTTCTTTTACAATTGAGAGGCTAAACAGATTCTGTTCAACAAGACAAAGGCAGCATCTTTTGCGGGGACATGAGCAAGAGAAGCATTCCAGAGTTATGAAATTTATGCAGAAGTCATTTGGAGTGCAAACCATTTACAGTGCTCATTGCAAGCAGCTGCAATTTAGTAAGTCATTGAGGTTTACCTCAAATCAGATAAACTGAGATAAAAGCAAACTTGAATTTGTGTTTAGGAAAAAAAGTCTGCTAGGTCATCACATCCCAAGATCAACTACTTCCTAAACAAATCTTGAGAGTATTAACCCCAACCCTGAAAAGATACTTCATCTTTGAAATACCATATTGAGAAGCTCCCAAAATTTACATCTGATGGATGCACCCCAGCAGATGATTTTAGCAATCTTAGTAATATTAATTAAAATTCTAGCATGAAACCAAGATTTCTTCAAAAAGCACTGAGTTTCCAAGTTCTGAAACATGCAAAAGAACAAGCCTTTTGTAGGAGGCTGAGGGGCCAGCAGAGCAGTACCTGTGCTGCCACGGAAGGCACAACACAGCCCATCTCATAATTACATTCAAAACAAGTTTTCAGATTTTAATAGGTGAAGTTTCACATTTTCTGACTTTGTCAATTAAATTAATGATTTCTAAATACCAGACCAGTAACAAACAACACTAAGAAGCAACACTAATGCCCCAGCACTTAAGTTACCACTACTAACCCTGATCTGGGAAATATTATGCCCAAAAGTACAGTTATCTAATGGCTAGCTCAAATCCACTTCAAATAACTATTAAAAACAAGCTTTTCAAGCTTCCTTCCTAGAGATGCAGGTCACTAGAGCCCTGCCATGAGAATGTTTTAAAAGTCAAGTCCAAATAGTTATTTGCAGGAGACAGAAACAACTTAGTTTTACAACACTCTCGGCAACCAAAGCAAAGCCTTTGTTGCTTTCCTTCATTTGATGGCACAGCTTCCTGTGCAGCCATGGCAGGGACCAGGCCTGGCTTTTATTTTATCTGGTAGCAAAAACAGCATTTACTGGAAGAGCCCCCTGGTCTCACTCAGCTGGGAAGGGCAGAGAGATGGAGATCTTTGGGGTCCCTTTGCTGGCAGCTCGGCCATATCCCAGCTGGAGGTGCTCAGGCAACCACAGCTTCAGAAGACAATCACCTTTTTTGCTAAGCCTCCTCCAGAACCACAGGCTCAGGAACCTGCAGGACCTGCAGAACCAGGGATCACAAAAATGAGGCAAACAGGAGAAGAGCAGTTCCCTTTCTAACAGCTCATTCTACAGCAAAAGCACTACCAAGTCAGTGAAAGTGCTCCTTGAACTCAAATAAATGTGCACAAGGACAACTGCTCCGAGTCCCTAAGGAGAAACAGGAAGGCAGCAGAGTGTTGACAAGATTGCCACATGAGCCCTGGAAAACCATGTCTGCTCACCTGCCTCAGGAGACCGCTCCACCCTTCTCACAGCAATCCCTCTCCCCAGAGCCGATTTGAGAGAAACCAAAACCCAAATGTTAATTAATACAGCGTACCTGATTTCTGGATGGCAAATTGATTCATTTCTGCTAACCTCTGCAACTCAGGAAACACTGTTTTCTTAGGAACAGTATTTATTTTATGGTATTGATTAATTACTTAACCAACCTTCACAAAAAGTAGGATTACTTTTACACAAAACTGTAACATTAGTTTCAGAAATCCAGATGAAACCTACGTAAATGTGCATAATAAGCATTTTATATTTTAAGCTATACTCTGTTTATTATAATTTCTTCCAGACCATGAAATATTTTATATTACGCTTTTGCTTTTCAAGACGTATTGGATTGCTGAGGTTTCATCCAATCCAAATATAAAACAGTTGAAACAGGTGTTAACTGTTATGGTACCCATGAAGTACACCATTTGTCTGCTTAATCACCAAATCATTAAAGAGCCCAATTGTAATTTCTTCTAAGTTCACATGGAAAATGAATTTGAACATTCAGTTCAAATGTTATGTTAATTATTAAAAAAATTACAACTCAGGTCATTTTACAGGAACTGAACCCAATATTCACTCAGATTTGACTTAATCAGTGTATTACCATAACATTGTTGATCTCAGACATCAGCTTTGTGTCTTATTTTCCCAACTCTTGAAATTGTTACCCAAAACTCCAGGTAATATATCTTGGTGAGTTTTCCTTTATGTTGATTAGGGCGCAAACTTCTTCCTCTGTCTGCATTGAAAGACCACATTTTTAAGAGAAGAAAGCATGTTCTGCTCTTCAGGTCTCAGCTGTGATGAAACAGAATCATTCCTTGCATTGAAATACTCTTTAACAGGGCATGTAATGAGATTATTTTAATTTTAGCATGAAACTGTAGAATCATACACCCAAAGCTAAGTACTCAATTATCCTTTACCTTTCCTATCCATTGAATGAGAAAGAACTCATAACGTATCATGTTAATTAGCTGTAATTTTTTCTGAAACTGCCATGGAAACATGCTAGCTGTGTAACCAGGTTGATTTCTATTTAGTATGAGTTTTTAAATGCAATGGACAGTTATTTGCATTGAAAGCCTGAGCTATTTCTGTAAAGTTACCAAGCTGTTATCATACACAAACAAACACAGCCAAAAACTCCTCTGATTGAACCAGAAACCACCTGACAAAAAGATTATGTTTTCCTGTGCACAAAGTCAGGCACCAACCCACACATACTCTGAAAGCTTGCTTATATCAAGCCAAGATAAAGAATTCCACCCCCATGACCACAGAGTTAAGCCAAATTGCTGAAAATATGCCTTTAGGAATAAAAAGATAGAGCACACATTGTTAAAGAAAAAAAAAATCTGACCTTAAATTGAATTTGCTGAAATCCAAACAAAATGATTTTCCATTTCTCTTGTAATTGCAAAGCCAGTCTCACTTCCAGTTTTCAGCTTAGGAACTAAGAAGTCAGAGACAAGTCAGCTAAAATGAACAGGTCTGGCAAGAGAAGTAACAAGGGCCAAACAAATAAGAAACATACATAAAAATAGAATTCAAGGATAACACTTGGCGTTTAAATAAGAATACCTAATTTTTGCGCTTTATTATTGAGTATAATAAACTTCATTAAGTAACCTATTACACATAACCATCTCAGAATTCTGGGGTCTTATGTGGTTTTACAGGTATGTCCAGGGTTTTCAGAGTCAATGGAGGAAAGTCAGACATTAAAACTTTATAAACTCATATACAGAGCAACCTTTAGGTTTTGAGGATGTTCACCACAGACAGATCAGTGAAGTGAGGGGTTCAGGAAAGGGGGCTGAGCAAAGGAAGACAAACTCCAAGATTCTTAAGAAGTTACTAGAACATTCAACAACCAAGAAAACTAGCAACACATACCTGTCCATGTAGCATCATAATGACAAATACTAATGAGAAAATCAGGACCCACATGGTATCTGGAATATTAGACACACTACCCAATGCCTACATATTCTGTGCTCTATGAAGGTGAAAATAAGCATCACCTCTTATTGAGAAGTCAGGGGGGAAAAAAATCAAAACCAGTGCAAACAAACACATACCCATGATACAAGCTTACAATGTTTATAAGGGATCATTTTTCTCTGGTAGAGCAGCCAAAGAAGAATTGGAAGAATTTCAGCATGTTTAGTAAATGAAAATAAATAGACTGTTTAATCTCTGGACATTTTTGGGTGGGTTCCACTGTATCTCCTCCTGGTAGGAGGAACTCAATACGCAACTGCTGAGTTATCCATAAAGAGGCCAGATGTGCTGTAACTCCTGACTGACAAAACTAGTGCTGGGAAAAAAACAGGCTGGAATACTTTAACCCTGCTGTTGCAACACAGTGTCCATGAGCCCCTTGGAAGTCCAGGGTCTGTGGCCTCTTTTGAGATGACTTACTAGCTAGATGAGGTTTCCTGGGTCAAGGTCTATGTCACCTGAGTGTGCTTGTAAGCACAGACAGGTACAACATCCCCATTCTTCATTCTGCCCTTAAGCTCACAGTTACTCTGCAATACTGAATCAGGAACACTGTATTAGGCATATGAACTTACTAGGATATTTACTTTTCAATAGCCTTTTACTCCCCTACATATTATATATTAAAATGAAATTGCTGATACTAAAATTAAGATTGTTGGCAAATAACTGAAACCAATCTACAATCAAAATCAAAATTCATGAAGCTTCAATCATCCATTTTTGGCATAGCAGAGCAGCAACAAAAAGGGAAAGTTCAAAATACACTACAGTTTTTTCCCACTACCTCTACACACATTGCCAAGAAAGAATGCAAGAAAAAAACATATATACTCTATAGACCAAAAAGACATTGATTGTGAACAAATATTCCTAGAGATTGGCTTGTGGTATTAGCAGGGACCTGACAGATTTGGTGACTATTAGCATAAGGGGAAAAAAAGAAGTAATTGCATTATCCAGAAGGCTACTTGCCGTGTCAATCCCACCAACAATATTTTTAGAGTTGCGTAACTATAAAAGTCCATCTAGAACCAATAATCTAATACATAACTGTAAAATTTAGATATCTAACACATTTTTCTACTTTTGCATAACAAATTTATCTCTAGGGAAAAAGCCGTCTGCCAAGGCTCTGCACAGAGAAAGTTGGTTTGTTTATTTATTTTTAGAGACAAGTCACAGCTTGAATGCAGGCTGTGAAGCTGGAGTTGCTTGGAGCCCCCTTTTCCTTGTTAGAAATGCCTCCTTTCAAAGGCACCCAGGAGCCTAGCTCATCTACACCACCACAGAACAATTCCTTATGTGATGCTGAGCACAGCCATGGCACAAGATTTAGGATTTCAGGGAAGATAATGAAGTGACTGCTTTGCTCCTGCCAGCTACTCCTAAGAACAAAGCCAGGCAAACTGACCGGCTGTGAGCACTGTGTTACCTGACTACAACTGCCCTGTGAGCTGCCTCACACCGACTCTTGTTCACTCCTAAAGCCACAAACACTCCATCATCTCTGTATCTGGGTAAAATACTCCTCAAAGTCTCCCACACCACCCTTCAGATGCACTGGACGACTTTTGCTGGGTCCCATAATTTAGAAACATCAGCTGGCATATCTGTTAAGTTTTCAACTTCTTCTTCCTTCATCCAAGCTTTTCTCAACTTCCTCAGTTGGATTTCTAGAGCCTGTTCTCATCTTTCACTGTCAAAAATGATGGAAAGGAGATGAGAATTCAAAGAAAAGAATTGAAGACAGGGTATCACAATTAGAGAGCTGCTGGTCATAAAAAATAATGGATATTTTTCTGGAACAGGAAAAACAGTAGGCACATTACAGTAAGAATTCATCAACTCAAATTCATAACTTCAATTACTTCTTGCTTTATCACCAGGACTTGAAACACTTTTAAAGTTCCGGATATACCACATAAAGCTAGAGAAGATACTTGATGTGGGCAAACTGAGGTTTTTCTTTGCTTTGGAAGAGGTTTCTTTTCAAGAACAGAGACTTAACTTCTGATAATTTGCCACCAAACAATTCCCATATTATCATCACTGGATTTTTAACTACAAGCAACATTTTTCTTCCATTTTAACCAATGGATAAAGACAGTTTTTTGACATTAAATATTGTAGTACCTGAGTTGAACACTTTATTACTCGTTTCTCTTGAGACAGAAAGAGTTTGCATCTGTGCTACAAGGGAAACTCAAACACTGTTTATTACAATAAGACAGCTCTAAGATCCATGGTTAATAGCATGAGGGGATTAATAAGTTCTATTAAGTACATTCATACACTGTTCTCACCCCAGTATCTTCCCCCATTTTGAGAAAAACAAAATTGAAAATATACTGGATACAGTAATAAAAAGGGGAGAGAAGGAGTCTAAGCTTTTCATTTTCATAAAGCATTTTTGCTACCTAATTATATAACAACAAAGCATCCGTGATCTCAGTCTTCCTACACTCTCCGGCCAAGCTGCTCTCCAGAAATACGCAAATTGGAGTCAGACTGACATCCAAAAAGTGTCACCTCTACTGAGAAGCATAAAAGAAAGATGTTGTTTAGCTTTTATTATATTAGTTAATTGTCTCCCTTCAACCATGCCTTTCTGCATTTCAATTTTCCAGGAAATTTGGAAGCCTGTGGCCAAAGTGATAGCCTGGCCAGAAACAATTTTCACGTTGTATTAATTTGTTCCAAATCCTTTGTAGTCAGGAACTGACAGAGGCAGCCTGCAGCCAGCCATGAAGTCAGCAAGAGCACTCTCCCACATTAAACAGGCTTAGATGTCATCAATTCCCTTGACCCATGATCCAAAGAGTGGTAGTTTTGGAGGAGACAGCTGGAGAAGGGCAGCTCTGGTAGCTGGAGGAAAACCTCACCAACATCCCATACAACTCACTGCTGTTTCTCATCACAGCAAGAGAATTTATGAATATTTACACCAGCAACCAATTTTTCCACTACTACAGTCTTCCTCTTTGCCACAATGGAAGAGATCCAAACACTGTGGTAGGGTGCAGCCACTCCAGCCCCACTTTGACCTTGCCTACCTCAGTTGACTCCCCATTATTATTAATGCATGAGCTGCCATGCACATAACCTGCTCTAGATCTGGGGGCTGCTGTTCCCTAGGACGGTGTTTAGTGAGAGGAAGATACATAAGACAGGAATCCAGCTTTGAGGCTCTAGCACTTCCCCCTTTCCCTTCAGTCTAGCCAACTGTAAACACCCTAGAAGGGACAGGACAGCTGACTGCCGTCACACATCTGAAAATCAGCCAAAGCATTCATGTGAGGATAGGAGTAGAGACATAAAGCTTGGCATTTTTCTAAAAAGCTCTGGAGCAGGACTGCTTTCTTGACTCCCTGGATGCTGTGAAGGCTCCCAAAATAAAAAAAAAGCCCTTGAATGCCTAAGGAGGCAGAACATCCCTTCTGCCAGTGCCCAACAGATCCAACTCTGCCCCCAAGTCAGAGTATCCATTTAACAGAACTTGATGTTTACAGGAGGAAAGAAAATCATAATATCATAAGTGCCCTGGGGGCTGACAGAGGATACCTGCCAAATACAAAAGCTCTGCTCTCAGCAGATTGATGGCTGGGGATATTCTTCCCATTTGTTTAGGGTTCAACTTTCTCTCAATGCACAACCACTTTCCTTGTCAGGTGCGTGTACAGATAGTGTATGATTCATTACATGGGAGGGAAGAATGTAGCAAGGCGGTAAAAAAATTTGAAACAAAAACCCTACAGATTTGGAAAAAAATGTACACAATATTTTTCTGATGGCCCTGCTTATTATGAGTCATTCACAGATGTGGAGTTACAGGAGAGAAGCCAAGACTAAGCCAAAGACAAAGCTTTACACAGGAAACCAGTTTAAGGCTGTTGCAATGCAGGTTTGACACACTGAGCTACGAGGCCTTTTCCAGCAGTAATGAGACACTGTGTGTATCTGGACCCATCATGCTGAACAAGATTCTGAAATACATTCAACAGGAACAAAAAACATTACTGGGAATTAAGAAATCTCTTCCTTTTCTAAAAGCCAACCAACCCCACACACTCCATCTTCCTGGATGCAACTGGAATATTTGGATAACAAAACAGTTCCCTTTTTCTGTCCAAAATCCACTCTTTTTCATTTCCGTCTCTTTATCAGACTAAAAAAACCCAACAGCCCCAGAGTTTTTAAAGGACACATGTTGCAAACCCTTTTCTAGGCATCTGTGCTCCTTTTTCTGCACGTCTACACAGCTGGAAACACCTCATATGAAAAAGACCACACTTGCAAATCCACACACCCAGGCTGCTTGGTATAATTTTCTCCCTTAACCTGAGAAGTCTAAATGTCTGCCTTTTCCTATTTTGTGCTAATCAGCTTGAAAACATATCTATCACCTCAAATATAAATTCTTTCCCAGACAGTGTTCAGAGATCCTTTCATTCTTTTTGCTTCACATCTTCAGTTCCCTTACAAAGTATTTAGTATTCAAGTCAAGAGCTCAGTACCTATCATAGTACAATATGATGAAAATAAGTTCTACTAATTATCAAAATTTATACATAACAAGTCTGTAAAATCCCTTTTTATACAGAAATGCCTCCATCAATATTTCAAGCATTAATCCAATCCAATTCAGTCTCTTTTAGCATGTTTTAACTGTAGGCTGTAAGGCACGTGACTATGAAGGAACCCGAGAAGAGGGCTGTTCAGTTTAGAACAACTAATTTCCAGTTCAGGATAAGACAGAGCCACTCTTGTACATCAAATTTACAATGTGTTAGACTACTGACACTACTACTGAAGCAGTGACCACTTGACATCAACTGCTGCTTTGAGTATTTGGTAAAAGTTAATGGGATCCTTTTTGTAGCTTTTACTCCCCCTAAATGAAAAAACACCAGTCTAAGTTTACATGCAGAAACATGTCAACACACTTAAACACTTCAAGAAAAGAATAATCAAGCTATAAATGAGTATTAAGCAGCAATAGACAAAGCTTAACAAGCCAAGAAAAAAAGCAAAAGATACAAACAGAAGCAACTGGGACAAAGCACTGAAGTGTTCAGTAGATGAAAAAAGGAAGAAAAAAGGTAAACCTCACATTTTAAGACATAATCCAATTTACAGAAACACATTGCATGTCTCTGTAGTGTTCACAGCTTTAAAAACAGAAAAAACCTGTCCTAGTTTACCTTATTCTTAGCTATCACCATAGATAATATTTGAATGATACAAGTTCATCTGCTTCAGTCAAGAACAGACTCAGTTCTGCGCAAATAACATCCCTGTGGAAGTTGTAAAGCAGATGTGTAAGGAAGAGACAGTGGGATGGATCTCCCCGAAGGGTGGAAGCAGAGGAAATAAACTTACCCATACATCAAGTTTAGAGGTGTGTATCACCACCGCAAAGTGTGCACCAGTTTGTCACCCCGACATGTTTTCCCATACATTAGAGAGGCAAGGAATTTAATTATGAATCAGCACAAAAATACAGCAATATAAGTTACTTTGCCAAACTAAAGTTTACTCACAACACCAAGATCTTCCTTCTCTTAAGAAACTAAGGAAATGAAGTAATTGTTTAGGTAAGAAGATCAAAGCACAAGTCTAGACCCTTCTGGTAAAGGTGAACAAGTTTTATTTGCACAGCTGGTTTTATGTTCACATTTTCAACATCTACATGATTTTTTCTTACAAACAGTTCCCATATTAAAAAAACCCTGCTATATACAGCTGCCAAAGCATTAACTGATTCCATTTATGTGTATGCACATAAATAAAAACATACACACTCGGTGAATAAAGAATGTCAAGTTTCATAATTATGGTTTCTAGACACAGTTTACAGTAAGATAAAAGCCTGCACTGGTTTACATTGCAGAAGCTCAGCATCCATACCAGCTCAAGCCATAACACATTAGGAGATGTGGGCTGTATCAGTGAAGGAAGAACTGAATGACAGGAGGGTAAATATTTTTCAATGTGGAAAAAAACTAACCAGATGCAAACTACACTCAGTTTGCTAAATACTATTTCAAAACCCCTAAGTATTCCTGCCAGACCAAGCGTAAAATGGCATATAAAAGCAGAATTTCAAGTGACACACGCAAGCAGCAAAGTCACGTATTCATAACCATTTCACTGAGAACTTCCCAGTTTAATGCTTTACAGTCCAAGTTGCTATAAATCCACCAGCTTCTCCAGAATGCCTTGGGAACAAGTGCCCCCAAGAATGCATGATGGCTCAGGTATTACGAAGTTGAGCTCATGCTGTGTATTACAGAGTCAGCAGAAAGAGACCTTAAGTTAGTCACCTAAAGGTTAAAAAACAAACCCAACAAAATCTGGCAGAACGTACAGGGATATTTATTCAAATACCTCAGTGCTATTGAGATTTGTCCCTCAGAGATCCCAAAGCTCTTTCTGAAATGAAACACAGACATGCTGGAAGCACACATCTCTAGGACTGCACATGGATGAGCAGTTTTAACTGCCCCATTCACCTTAACGCACTCATCTGGGTTGTTAGACATCTTCACATGGGGACTCCTCCCAAACGTGGGCTGCTCTCAGGAAAACAAAATTAGTCAAGGATGTAAATTCTGCAGTACTTAAAGAAAATATATGAACATGCTATAGGAATAAAGATTATCACCAACTTTATAGCTCAGCCATCAAATCCCATATGTATTTTTGGGCCACGCTTTCACATACAGCAACATGCTCAAGTTAGTTTTTCTTGGTTTCCAAACTATGTATTCTGCCTACAGGGGAGATGCGTAGAAATGCAAAGCCCCCCCACCCCAAGGCTCTGAACAGATGGGTCTTTAGAAAGCCAGTTGTATTAACCCTTGGATTCCTCCTGATTCCCACCTCCCAGAGGCAAAGTCCTGCCTTAGGGGAGCTGAAATGCTCCCAAGGGACCACAAAGTCCTGGCAACACCTTTGAACCGATGAGAATAACCTTCATTTGCACTTTTCAGTATTCAGGAAGGAACCCTGCAGAGGGGTGAAACCTCTACAGTCGCTTTGACTGCTCAAACCTATCCCAAAACTGCTATCAGCATCTTACTAAATAAATATCACTTACGAGTGTGTGTACCAAGATTTGAAAGCCAGCCTTTGTGGACTGCTGAACCTTTTATTCAAACTTTATGAAACTGAGCGAGGCATTTAAGGAACGTCAGGAAGTGGAGAGTTGAAGTTATGTTGCCCACATAAACAGGCCCAAAATATGTTACTCAAATCCTGAGATGCCTTTCTTTTTGCACACAAGCAAACCACTGCCTACCATGCACGATCTCAAGGACCAGTATCTTGCCCCCACCAGTTAATTGGTATTTTTATGAACTCAAACCTATTTCTCCAACTGTTGCTTAAAAGAAATATATAAGCCAGAAAAACCTCTGCAAAACTCCATTTACACAGCCTTGTGATAGAGTGCAGGAAATGCTTAAGCTAAATTAATGACCACAAGTAAACAAAGCATTGTTTTGGGGTTAGACAACTGCAATTCTGAGTTACGCAACTCGTTTATCTAGAAGCCTTGTCTATGTCTGAAATTAAAACTCCTCTTTTCCACTTTCAAAACTCAGGAAAGGCCTGCTTAGAAGAGCTGATACTATACCAAAATCCATTAAGTTCATGCAAAATAAACTGCAAAGAAACTTGTAAACCTAAGATATAAAATATCAAATGTGGGGAAGCAAAAAATTAAAACCAAGAATGTGCAATTTCTGCCAAAATCTAGAAAAACAAACAATAACAAGTAAGCAACTAATGTTTGGCCCACTTTTGCCTCCAGCTCCTGTATGGGGGCTTTAGCTCAAGAAATACTGTATTTTTGCAAACAAAAGCAGGATCAAGCAGCAAGATGTTACTGCAGCGGATTTGATGCAACCCTGTTTTCAGGACTAATTTTTTTACCTTTTTTGCTCAATGTCATTCAGTTTGGATCCTTTCTGTAAAAGTTCATGTCAATGTTTTTTCTTCTGTATTATGTCAAGTATGAACTCCTTTTTCAGTATTTACACAGTAATAAAGTTGCACACAGAAGAAATAGGGAAGTTAATAAAAAACTAGTCTGTAGCAGAGAGTTCGTACATCATACCGCACATGAAAAAATTATCTCAAGTGGGAATTAGTATTTCCAATTGTCATTTTTACATGTCTGCTGCTCAGGGCAGGGCACATCTCATAAGGAACTATGAAATGTTAGTAAGCATCACAGCAAGCGTTTAGGATATCCCAACATGGCACATAGCAGCATAAACAGTGCTCTTCAGGTCTGTATTTACATTGGTCTTTGTATGCATATTTGCCTCAAGTACCATGATAAGTGCCCCTTTACTCAGGCAGCATACCACCCTGCTCCTTTAAAAATACTCAAGGACAACCTGCAATACACCACAAACATCACGGAGCAGGTGTGAAGTCATAGGGTAACAAAGCCAAAAGTGGTAATCTTTATCATCAAACACAGAATGACATTACCACCTATTCATAAAAAGCACTACAGAGTAAACATTGTGTAACAACTCTCAGCGTGTTGGAGTTGCAAAATACCCCAGTTTTTATAAATATTGCCCATGTGTTTCATGCTTACATAAAGCTTTTGCCAAAACACTCACTTTTCAAGTGACATGGAAATCTTAGTAAACTGGAAGGAATGTCAGTGAACCAAAGAGAAAAATCAAACCTGCTTTCAAACCTATTTGCCCTGTTACCTGCCAATTTGTGTTCTTTGGAGTGGTCGTAATTAACTGACATGATTAATGCACACACAGAGATCTGTTGAAGCTGAGTTGACAAAATGCACTTACGAATTTCAAGATATATTTTATAATCAAGTAGCATAACGTCACTCTCAGGGCTCCATAGTGAATAAAACCAAAACCACAGCCAGTTTTTGGACAAAAAGTGTTATCCAAGAACACAAAGATTAAATTGCTCTGGTAGCAGATAAGTTAGACTGTAAACTACAGGAAACATGGTTTTATTAAATAGGTACAGAAGTATTGATGAAGTTATTTTAAAACAGACCAAGAGATAAATGGCCTAAAACATCAACTTAAATAACAGGTAAGCCTGGCAAAATGAAAAATACTATCCAATACTATCTTCAAAATAAGCGCAGCAAACAGCCATAACTGGGGAACACTGGAAGAGATTCTCTTGAGAATAATTCTAGCTAGGAATGATAAAGATATGTAAGAGGAGAAAAAGGGCTCCTTTATTTATGGAGCCACATTTGCTACTGAGAAGTACTTAACTGTGTTTGATTTATACGATGTAAAACACAAGTAAGCATATTACTGTAAGTTATTTTCGATTCAGTTATACAAACACACTATACTGAGTTTACAATAACCATATCCAGGTTGGTATGTGGGCAAAAAAACCAAAACACTCCACTGTATAAATGCATGATTTCTAACTCAACAGTTTTGTTTCAAGCAGGCAAAGGCCTCTGGACTGCAAACCATCCTAAGGAAATACAGTCCACTTGAGAGCAGGCTAAAGCAGCTCAAAGTCAGCATTCCCAGACATAAATAAGAATGTACTGGGGTCAGGTTTCCCTGAGGAGACAAATTACCCATCAGTAAAAAAGTGACTATATGTGCATTTGCAACAGCCATCGACAGTTTCTTCAGCCAAAAGGAAACCATAGGAGTGTTTTATGTTCAACAGAACTAACAACAAACCAAGTGTCAAGCACTCGCTTTTGCTGCAGAGTGAAAACACAATGGCGCTGTTGCCACTTGACAGCCAAGAGCATCCTAGCTTTGTATTTCAGTGAAAAACAATCACCACCGCCCCCGGAGTAGATTGGTCAATACTCTATGTGCTCACATTTGACTACTGTTTCCCTTAAACCCCAGTTAGCAGTTCATTTTAAAAACAAAAATGAAAAAATGCAGCAAAGCCCTGTCCTAGTCATAATCAGATCCAATTAAGAAATAATGAAAAAAGTTTAGGTTTTCATTCTCTATCAAAACCTGTATTAAGGGAGAGATACAATAAAATGATAAACAATGACCAGCAGGAACAAAAACACCCCATTAAAAAGTATACAGCTTATGTAAAAGGTGAACACACTAGGTCAGCCTCACTTTCTTTCTGATGTTATTTCAAGCCCCATAATTTTGCAACACCAAATTGCAGTGCATACAGACAAGTATCACAACCACAGAAACACCGGAAATTTTCCAAGGCCTCCATTACTTCTTCTATGCTTTATCAAGCCCTCACAAAGCAAATCTTTCACGTGCTGGGTGAGCTTTACACTGCTGGGAAGTTCTGCAAGTTAAGTTGCGTGCTTAAAAAAATGTATACGTAAGCCAAACAAAAATTAGATAATGTATATAATAAAACCAAAATAACATGGAATACTTCATGTAATTTAAGGAAAAAAACCCTCCACTGACCAAACTCTTAAATTATGTGTTGTTCTTGATATATTGAGCTCCTGACCTCTACTTCAGCCTTCTTATTCACACACAGGAACTCAGGATGGAAGAAGCCAGGTCAGTGTTCCCACAGGTTTGGAAAAAGCTTGCAAAGCCTGTAGTGACGCTGAATAAAGCCACAAAGCCATCCAGGAGAAAAATGAAACCAAAGCAGGGGTGTGCCACCAGCTGAAAACTGAAAACTTAAGGCTACGTATCTTACCCAACAATTACTTTCTTAAGAGAGGAAGGGGAAGATTGATCATGGAGCCCTCGAAGCAGAAGATGCCTGCTACTAAGAAACAGCAAAGTTGAAATACCAATTACAGCCTTTGCTCTTTGCAATCCAAGGACACAGAAAGCTCTGCTGGAAAAAAGAAAAAAAAAGGCCACAAAAGATTCCTAACATTCTTCTTCCATTACAATAATACAGACTTCAAGATGTTCCTCAGTGTGAACTATAGCTCTGTGCAGTGCAATAGCTAACAGAAAAAGTACGTTCTCTGTGCAATTACAATGGATCAGCTTTAAAACTGAGGACTTGCTCCCTGCCCACACATGACAAGCATTCAGGAAAGCCTCCTACTATTGACTTGATTTAACCGGGTCTTCCTGGAGTTTCAGTTAATCCCTAGGAATTTTCCAAGGTCCTCAGTTAGCGGAGACTACGGTTTTTATACAAGTCTGTCCTGACAGTTGAAATGCTCATAGAAATGCAAACCCAAGACTCAAAGCTTCATCTCCCAAGACTGAAATCCAGATATTCTAACAAAAAAAAAGAGTTATAAATACAGACTCCATTTATTCTGAACGTGAGGAATAAAAAAATGGTCTTACAACAAGCAGGTGAATGAGGGACAGACAAGACACCTGGGAGC
>VWZF01003186.1:0-20097 GCA_013396755.1 Sclerurus mexicanus
GGCATTTATCCAGGGTCAAACCAAAAGATTTCAATTATTTAAACTCAACATATATATTAAGAAAGCATGTTTTCTTTTTGCTATGAAAATCTGTCCTCACTAGTGACATTAGAACAGTATAATGGAGTTGAGAAAGGTCTTCTTGTTTTCAAGACCTGCAACTGAAGCCAAAAGGTGTTCTGCTTTAAATTAAAAAGCAAATATTTGCAAGATACATAGCTTCTTTGATGACAAACATCACAAAAATCTATAACGAGTGAATGAGAAATACTTTTCTCAGAACACTGTGTAGATGAGGTTTAAAAATCCATACCCAGAATCATCCAGCTTTATTTTAGAGAGAATGAATTATTGCAATAAAAATTGGGTTCTGAAATTACAGTCTGAGAGCTCCTTTTCAGTAATTGTCCTCATGCTCAGACTTATTTCACAATACATGGATTAGACTGTCATCCTTTTATTGAAAAATAAATTCAGTCTTAATTCTTGTGTGCTGCATGTTAAGGACATACATGTGGGCAATTTTCAAAGAGCAACCGATGACCTACAAATTTCACCATTTAACTTACATTGAAATAACTTCCTCATGGACCCATACCTTTCTGTGACATTCTACTCTATAAATCTGCTAAATACATATAATTTACCATATCTACTTCTCTGCATCTAAATATTCTTTCATAGAATTCTCTTCCTTATGAGTCTCTATAATACCACTGCCAGTCTTTTAATGCTTTCAAAGCTACAAACTCTTCCTATCACACCTCAAACATAATGTTAGTCTTCATATAACACACCATATAAAACAAATTTAGGGTTATGCTTTCCACAAATAGGCCACAATTCTCCAGCTTCTTCCTTATGTTGTTAAGTTCTTCACTTCTTGCCATCCTGTCACTGATTTTCTCTGTCCAGGCTCTTCAATGTGGGCAGAATTTACAGCACACCATCTGAGACCACCTTCCTGTATCTTTAGCACATTGATTTGCCATCTGTTCACAAGTCTCACTGGAAAGCCAATCTTTAACTTCCTCTTAATCTCCATTTCCTCCACTTTGTCACAGTTTTATTCAGTTCTGTAGACTATTTAAAATTCAGTTTATGAAAAAGACAATAGAAGGCTTTCACTTCTGTGGTATTTATTGACACTTTGGTTGAACCTATAAATGTTCATGTCTGTAACTTCTTTCAAAAAATTAAAGTATTTAAAAATAATGTCATAAATAAAACAAACAATTGGAAATAAGATACTTGTTTGCTAAATTCAGCTCTCAATTAGATGAGTAAGGTATAAGACATCATAATCCAAACAATATATAATACTGTAGATCAATATTAAGGACATTATTCTAAGTCAGTCAATCAATAGTTAATTTTGTGCATTCCAATGTTTTTAATGCAACTGGACTTATTAGAGCATAAAAGAGTACACCCAGTAATGACTCTTCTCTGTCTTTGTACTGCTTTATCCACTGGCTCTATAGCACAAGGAAGAGGAGAGAGCTATTTCAATAGACTTCTTAGAAAAACTTCTGTTGAAGGACTACGAAAACACTGGTCAGTTTTTTAGCTAAATATAAGTGAAAGATGAAATATTTCAAGGATGCAAGTCAAATCTTCAGGGCAACACAGTGAGTATTGGCAGTAATACTTTGCAGAAGTACTGCTGCAGTTGCTAACTTTTTTACGTAAACTCCACCTGCTGTATAGCTCATTGCTGGGATGTTTAATTGGCAATCTGAAACTTATTTATCCAACATCGCATTCACAATTTCATCACATGGATTCTCTCAGTCAAGTCAGTGCATAAGTTTAAGTCACATAGAAGTCAACTTGAATTAATGTGACCTGGGAACCATTAAAAGTTTATAATTTGTTATGTACACTGTATGATCACCAGTATTGAGGCTATGCTGCTGAAAACGCAGCTGTGCTGGGTGGGGCACATCTCCAGGATGGAGGATCACCGCCTCCCTAAGATTGTGCTCTATGGTGAACTCGCCACCGGCTGCCGCAAGAGAGGAGCCCCGAAGAGGAGATACAAGGATTCCCTGAAACAATACCTCAGCCTTGGCCATATTGACCACTATGAATGGTCCACTCTGGCCTCCATTCGGGAGAAATGGAGACACACCATCCATAACGCTGCTGCTTCGAGAACACACGCAGAATCAGTCCTGAGGAAAAAAGGCAATGCAGGAAGAGCTGTGCCCCATCAATACCGCTGATGGAGACTTTCCACTGTGCCTTTTGCAATCAGACTTGCCTATCTCACATTGGCCTTTTTAGCCACCAGCGTGCTTGTAGCAAGCGTGAGTAGAGCCCTTGCATATTTTCGTTCGTGAAGCCTAGCCATGATGATGATGACACTGTATGCCATTCTTGGTATGTCATCTGACATTTAAGTAAACTGAGGTACCATTTCAGAACAACTTCAGTGGTAAACCTTGTTTGCTTTATTGAGCTTAGAGAATTTTCACTTGCACAGATATGTGGAAACTTTTCATAAATGCAGGCCTGTCAATCCTTTTGTCTCATCGTGTCAGACCACCTGCTATAATCAGCTAGGAGGAAGATCCACCTGAAGCTCAGCAACTTCATATCTTAAGTGTTTCTCGATGCTTTAAAATAAATTATAGTTTTGGAGATCATTTTTTTTATTTTCTCTATTTAGCAGAAAGTACAGAAGATTCTGTTTAACATGTAAATTAAGTGTGGATGACCAATTTAGGAAGTAATTTTAGGTTAGTCAAAAGACCTAACTAATTTCTACTGGGTAACATAAACTGTTAACAGTTAGCTACTACTTTGTTACTTTAGTTCTCAATGCCACAGTTCCTTCCAAATAATCCTCTTTTCACAATTTATTCCATTAGCTAACCTACTTGTGGGTTACGTTCTTGAAATAAGATCCACGGAATAGACCTCCTGTCTGTCAGCTCTCATGTAAGCCTTCCCTACAACTTTCCCCCCCTTTTTTCTGCCAATATAAAAACGGAAACCAAACAAGAAAATATTTTTTCTTTAGGTTCATATTGACAGTATTGTCTGTTATTGTACTGGAGAGATCATTTCCATAATATTAATTTTTATTGAAAAGAAAATAATTATGTTTTAAATCAAGTAGTGTTAGAGAGTTAACCACAAGGAGGACATGGGATTGCAGTAAAAGCACAATTATACAACTAACTTTACCTACAGTTTATATTTTTTATTTCACTATGCGGTAAGCACAGAGAAATAATAGCTTCCAGAAACAAACCTCTGAAGGAAACATCTATTGCAATTTTCTGCATGGATATCCACATACACTAAAGTGACAGGATTTGCATTATATTTTGACATACAGAACAGCATGAGCAAAAACTGAAGCCAGTGTTATTGTGAAGCTACTACAAAGTGAGGTTTTGTTTGATTGTTTGTTTTGGTTTTGTTTGTTTCTTTTTTGTTTTTTAATTGCAAATAACCAAAAACAATGTTTTACGTAAGATAGACTATAGGTGCAATCTGATCTCATGAAAAATTATTATGGACCTCTCAAACTAGACTTTGAATTAATAATTTTAAGTTTTTAAAGAATATTTTGAAAATTGCACTGGGTAAACCCTGCCTTACCATAAGCACAGCCAGAGGGTAATATTACTATTTTTTTCTTTACTTTTTATTATCTTTTTATTAGTAAAATATTTTACTGCTCATATCTTCCTTTTCTTTTCCCCAGTTACTGCAGTTTTCCCCAGAGGACTGCAACTTTTTTTTTTTTTTCAGTGTCAACACTACAGCCTTTCAACCATTCTCATACTTGTATCATTCTACTATTTTCATCTACCCGTTTGATTGAGCAATTGAAATATTTCTACATCGAGGTAAAACTGAGAGTTTGCATTGTTTTACATGTGACTAGCCAAATGTTTCTTACTACAGTGAAAACCAAATCACTTAGATCTTAATCAGAAAGTTTTCAAAATTAACAAAAAAAAAATCATGAAGTGCAACTCGTGTCAGACTAACCTTCAATCTCCATTTTCAGTATCTTAAGTCTTTTGTAGTCAGGCTACAAAAAAAAAGACAATTCCGTTGAGCTGACTGATGGCTAAGAATATGTAAGATAGATATCTGTGCTAACACTACTAAAAGTATTAGCAACTTTTACTTTTTCCTGGCCCAGGTGACCTAATGAAGGAAGCATCTATTCCAATTTGTTCTTTCTTATTAGTTATAGTAGGTAAAACTGCTTCTTCCATAACACTTGTATAGAAAAGCACTTTATAGTTTGTTGCATGTTGTTTAGGTTGGTATGTTTGTAAGATGACTTTTCTGTTTTTCAAAAAATCATCTGTTAATTCTATGTCTGCTTGTCACTACATAATATTTTATTTCCTGAACACTGCATCTGGCTAATGCAATGCCCAGACACCTAACTATATGAACAAATTTGGGAGCTGAATAAACAATAGATGTTCAAATTTTATCCAAGGAACTCATGTGGTCTTTTTTGAGTACTCGGTTATAAACATTTGCCGTTACATTTTGGAATACAGTCTTGGAGCACTCTGTTGCTACAATCTTGAGAATACAATGGCTGTGGGCATGTTTCTCGCTATAGTTAGCTAAGCAAAACAATTGGTGTTTTTATGCTTCCTGCTGCTGCTGCTCACTATGTCTTACATTAGCATTGGGAATACTTTTTGAGTGGGAAATTTGTGGTATTGAGAACCTTTATCATAGAAAAACCTTAAAATTCTGACTAAGCCACCAAGAAAGACTAACCCCTTATAGTATAGTGTTAGAAGTTTTGGTTGGACTAGAATGAAGAGGACCACATCTCTGGTGGGACTGCCCAATATAAACATCTTACATAAATATTCTGCAGAGAGATTTTACAAACCAGACCTTTTAAAACATCAGGAGCTGCATCACAAACTCACCTTTTGTGATTTCCCACTATGAAGTTTAACCAACCTCCTTTCATGGAATTCTGTTCTATAGTAGGTCTGTCAGTCTGTCTGATATGGAGTTAATTTTCTTCATAGCAGCCTGTATGGTGCTACATTTTGGATTTGTGACCAAAACAGTGTTGATAAGACAGCAACATTTCAGTCATTCCTGAACAGAACTTTTTTTTTTTTTTTTTTTCCCCCACTCTGCCTCTTTAGTGAGTAGGCTGGAGATGCACATGAAGCTAGGAGAGAATGAAAACAGGACAGCTGACCCAAACTGACCAAAGACATATTCCATGATATGTAACATATTCATTAATGAGAATGGAGGGGAGGTGGATTTTGGGAAGGTTGCCATTATTTGAAAACTAGCTGGGCATCAGTGTACATGTGGAAAGTGGTGAGTGATTGCCTTTGAATAATTTGATTTGTTTTCACCTTTTTCTTTCTTTTCTTTCTTTCTTTTTTCTTTCTTCTTTCTTTCTTTTCCTTCCTTCCTTCCTTCCTTCCTTTCCTTGGTTTATTAACGTATCCCAACCCACTACTTTCCTTCCTTTTTCTCTTTCTATTCTCTTCAGTATCCTATAGCGTGGATAGAGACAGTAAGTGGCTGTATGATTGTGAGCTGGCAGCTGGGGTCAACCCATCATGACTGTAATTTTTTGTGCCTGTTCTTTCTGATGCATTGTTAAAATAACATGGTTATCTGATTTTAAGGCTCTATACTACACAATATTACCAACAGAGGAAGAATATATATATGCAAGTGTCATTCTGACGATGGTAATTCTCTCTCTTTGACCTAGAAAAATGCATCAGAGTTATTTGAGCTGAATGGAGAACGGAGCTTTTATTAGCATAAGGGTAGCTGATTAATTATTCCTGAGCCACTAGAGGGTGTAATATAACTGGCAGTGTTGGTATATAATAACTCACTGATATATAATAACTCTTGGGTGACTGCAATTCCCAGGTTTAATGGAAAATCAGAGCCTCCTTAAGCTGATGGAGTTGTGTCATTCATCCATGTACTTCACCCATCCTTATCTCCCATCAGGGAAGGTTTAGATTGCATATTCGGAAAAATATCTTCACCAAAAGGGTGGGCAAGCACTGGAAGACACTAGGGAAGCTGTTGATTCACCATCTCTGGAACTATTCAAAAAACATGTAGATGTGGCATTTGGGGACATGGTTGAGTGGTAAACTTGGCATTGTTAGGTTTGTAGTTTGTGATCTTAAAGGCCTTTTTCAATGTAAACTGCCCTATGATTCATCCCACAGTCCAATTACTTAACGCCACCGACTGCCTGGAGAGCCAAGGTAAAGTATGCGAAGTATATGTTGCAATTAGAGTGCATATTGGATTTCTTTCTCACATTCAGAACTTCAGTCCTTGACTTGTACGATAAGGCTATTGTAATACATCTTTGGAAGAAAATGGTATTTTATGGAGAAATTATTAAACTCCTGAGATCTCCATCTGTTTTTAAATTTTCCTTGATTATGGTTCAGTTGCTCCCTATCCTCTAGTATTTTACCTTTTAAAGAAGGAGGAAGAAATCTTTTAAAAGTTAAAAATTCATTTTCTAGGGGATTGTTAATTCAATATTTGTTCTTTAACAGCTGCTCTGGCTGAGGAAGAAAAAGACTAGATGGGTCTTCTTCCATTTTTATGAATATATGTTAATTCATTAATCCTCTTTGCATCCATCACTGTGGAATCTTGGTGTATAAAATAGCATAATTTGATGTGGAGAAAATTCAGTACTCTTTGATACTGAATACAATAAAAAGGACATAGAATATGGAATAATATAGTAGCTTATGAACTGAACAATCAGTTAGTAAGTCTTTTATGTCCCTTTCTACAACTTAAAAGATTATACACATGAAAGTAAATATACCACAAAGAAGAATACAAAAGGAGAAATGTAATATTGAATATTGAATAGCAATGTATTATTACCACTACAGCAAAATCACAGAATCACACAGAATCACAGAATCCACTAGGTTGGAAAAGACCTCTAAGATCATTGAGTCCAACCTGTGACCCAATACCACTTTTGTCAACTAGACCATGGCACTAAGTTTCTACCAGTTTCATCCAGTTTCTACCTCCTAGCAATTCCCTATTTCTTGTCAATAATATGCTGATACTAACTTTTCAATTTAGCAGAAACCATTCTGTATTGGTTTTATTTTTGTTTTTTTTTTTTTTAGAATAAAATTATATTGCTCTCAAAAATGCCAAAGAACAGTCCCCTAATGAAAATAATTAAATACTGAAGATTTCTTTTTCTGTGCACTAGCCAACGTCAAAATGAACACTTTTGTATAAACAGTTACTGCAATGCTGACAACATAGATGAACGATGTAGCAAAAACCCTTAAAGGCTGAAAACGATCAAATACAAGGTCTAAAATGACACCTTGCTGTTAAGTTTCTACAGTATTTTTTTCTGCAAATACTAACCGAATCCACGTACATTTTTTTTTTTATGTCATGCTTCCTCTGAAACAGTAAGTTTGTATAGATCTCACTGACTTGCTGTATCACATTCCATTTAAAATGAAATGGCATAGGTCTGTGACAAAGAAGATAAGAAATACATAGGAACTGAAGAACAAAAATAAACACAAATTAATCAAGAAAAGAAAAGGATGAAAGGCATATGAAGAAAAAATCTAAAACAGTGTTAAAAATTGCAGTGAGCTACTATTCCTTGTCAGGTTAAATTTTACCCAAATTAGTAAATCTTCCTAGATCAATATTGCAACTCATTTGATGAAGCTTAGTGGGTATTCCTGGTGGAAAAATGCTTACTTTGTAAGAAATTCATAACTTTGTCCATTTCCGATATCTTATTTCTTGGGAAGCATATTCAAACTTCTGCGTATACAACTCCATTTTAACAGTCTATGTTAAAGGATCAGTCTCAATTAGGAGTAATACCTGCAATGTTGACATAAATGACAGAATCTCATGGAGGATGAGACAGCACATGCCTTGGAAGCAAAAAATTTATTTTTGAAATGCTCTCTAACCTGATTTTAAGATGGCAGTATGTGTCCAGTATGAGAGTTTGAAATATTAATTGCAGTCTACTGGTAGAAAAATGTGCATTACAATAGCACCGAAAGACAATAACAAAAGTGTCACAAGCTCTGTGGTCTCCTTGTAAAGCATTTGATTTTGTCCAAGGTATTTACTAGTTCTTGAAACATATTTAACCACCACCCCCCCACCGCCACCGCTATACGATAAATTAAGTGTTCTAACTGTGAAAAGAAGAAACAACTGGAAATCAGAGTAGATGATTTGAGAAAATTCTTTTGAAGCACATGACTTTGGTTCAAGTTTAGGAAACGGTGACAGCTGCATGTTATCACCAGGATTTACCAGAAAGAAGTACAATTTCTTTATACGTGTACTAAAACAAATAAGTAAGCAAAGAAACAAACAAACAACGCAAAAAAAATTCCAAACAAACAAAACCCCAGAAGCCCTCACTTCAGGGTTTCTGACATGGAATTCAGCTGGAATTGCAGACACCTTCAGTAATAATGCAGCAATCAGTGTTACCTCCATGGTTGTTCAGTTCACCCAAAGTGGAAATCTAAAAGATGGGCAGCTGAATTGTGGATTGTGCTGGCACCAGCAAGGATTCTAGCATCTTTAGTTGCTGCTTAGGTGCTTACCTTATACCATATACAGACACCTACATTTAGGCATCTTAATATTAATCTGAATTCTATGTTTATTGGTTTAATATTCTCACAAACATGCTGGGAGAAACTAGAATAAGAAACAAAAAAATTACCTTTCTTCTATTTTTCTTTAAACCACACACAATTTCTCTGACAGTCTGAATAATTCTAAAGGGGAATATTTATACTGTATGGTTTTTTGTGCCTCTCTTGAGTACATTGAAAACAAATTGGTTCCTGACAGATTTCTGGAAGGAGTGGCACAGAACATGGGCCACCTCTGGTGCTGAAGTTTATACAACATGAATGTCTTCTTTTCTCTCACAGAGGAATCAGTTGATAAAATGCTTTTATTTCTTAGGTAAAAGAACTTATTTTTAATGCATTTCATATTTCAGGAACTAATATAGCTGGAGACTTTGAAAATAAAAGCTGAAGTACTTAAAGTAAAGCCTTTTTTTGGGGTAAGATATTTTTTAAGCCCCTTTGAAGCCAATGTCACTGGTGTAAAGGAGTATTCCTGTCACTTATAATGAGGCCATAAACCTATCTAGTTGAAAATTTTCCACTCCTTTTGAAGTCCCTGGATACCCACACTGACTCAACAGCTACTTTTACATGACAAAGCATTCCTCTTTCCCACTACCTATATAATTACAAATAAGCAGAAAAGCAGTGGCTGGGAAGCATGATTATAAAGCCCTTTATATAAGTGGGGGTTTAAAACTCTCAGAAGTATTGCTTTAGATTTCAGAAAGAAAACTTAATAATTTTAATTAAAAATATTCTCTACTAACCAGATGTAGATCAACACATGTAGAATTGTGTTCACAAGCATTGACTATGCAGTCATCAATGTCTTGGTCGCATTTCAGTCCTGCATATCCTGGGTTGCACAGACAATAGAAGCCATCAACAACTGCAAAAGAGAGAGTACTTTAGGACTTTTAGGTCTTTTAGCATAACAACTAAATGAGGCAAAATTAGTAAGTTACAGTTATGCTGCTGTCTGGAAAAGATACAGACTGGCTTTACCTAAGAGGTGTGGACACGTTAAAAAATTGAAATATATTAATTGTGGCATATAAAAACCCCTTTATAATATGAAATCAGATTCATGTACTACAATTTACTTAATCAACTGAAACATTTCGATGTAAGAATTATACATCAAAGACTCATTACTAGCTTCTGAAAAAGTGATGGCATGTTATAAGCTAATGAGTAATTTTCCATCACAAAACTGTCATAAAGATTCTATCTTTGATATTATGAGATATATATATTTGATATATTTGATATTATGCCTAAATGAGACGTGGCAGTTGAACACTGCTTAATTTGTTGATTGTTTTTAATTCTCTATGTGTGTGTGTTTGTGTGTGTGTGTGTGTGTGTGTATGGGATGCTTCATATTGTACCACTATATTAAAGGAAAAGTTGCTTGAGTTGAATTTTTCTATTATCCATTTCTTAACAAGATAATGATAAGAATTGTGTCTCTTTTTCATCATTAATAATTTAAATGGAGAGGAATCTTTAGACTCCTATATCCATAAAAGGAGCTCATGGCAGCAATAATTGCACTTCTTGCACTTCTGCCTTTATTCTAACCCCAAAGACAACCCTGGATTCTTCATTATTTCTGAGATTTACCATAGAATCTACTCTGCCATTGTGTCTGTACACACCTCTGTTATTGTACTCATTAAATGCTTTAAGTCATTCAGTACAGGAGCATTATTCATCCACTAAAAGCTTCCTGTCTTCCTTAGGATTCTAGTTTTCTGTAGTCAGCACACATAGGGCAGAGGAACTCAAATGTCCACAAGATAAAACTCAAGCCAGAGGCACTGAAAAGACAAGGTGTTCCCCAAAAATTTGGCACTTTGGCACTTGAAGAACTTTAACGAATCTCATCTAAATTCTAGTTCAAAAATATCTCTAAAACAATACAGAGTACATAGAAAACATCTGTAAACTTTTTAGGAATTAGTCTTTACTAGATATAAGATGAAGTCACTTGCCTGAGTCCCAGAAATAGAAAGGCAGACTTCTTAAAATATTTAATTATTTTTATTTTAACTAGGAGAGTTTTAGGCAATGATATATCAAGTAATTTGCAGTCAATTCTTTAAGATCTCATTGGAAACTAGTAAGCTGATTAGATCTTGTGCAAATCTTCCTAAAAAAATTGCTGTTCTAGCAGTGTTGGTAGTCCAGATTCATGCAGGATTGACGAGATGACCTTCAGATGTCTTTCTGCTTTCCAGTCAGCATTTTAAGATTCTCTGAAAATTACTACTTCTACTTTTTTTTTTTTTAACAAGCATAAAAAGTGTCTGATAGGTGGTAATCGCCCCATAAAACTTTCAAGTAGTCCGTAGCTAGTGATGGCTACTAAACTTAGCCTGCTGACCCAGACAGAATATAGTAGTGTAATCAAATTGCTTCTAAAACCTTTAAGGATATCTTTCAATGAAAGAGTAAGTTACACAGTTATGTGATAGAATATGCTTTATAGTAAACAGATACTCCATTCTACATCAGTTTGAAATTAAATGGAATTTTTGGGCTTCTTAGAATTATGACATATACTTCCTGACTGCTCCATGAGCTCCTTTTCAGCACCTGAATATTCTCTCATCACATGCACAATGTAAGATATGTTTGGCTAATTTAGGTATCAAAGGAAGAAGCACAAATCTCATTAAAATTTCTCATTAGCTATGATTCTGACCCCCTGAACACACAAACCCCAGTGCCAAGAGCTGAGGCGTTTTGGCAAAAATAATCCTTCTGATACAGGCTGTGGAGCTTCAGACAAGTTAAATTGCTGTAAATTATCCACTCTTCTCCCCAGAGCAGCTCAGCAGCTACAGACGCTTCAACAGAAAGACTACTCTACATTAAAGAGAGTAACCAGACTGAACTCACTGTCATAGCAGTATCCGTGAAGGCAAGGGTTAGAACTGCACTCATTGACATTGATCTCACAACGCGGACCTGCAAAGCCCTTCACACACTGGCAGTGGAATCCAAGGGGAAAAATGTCCAAATTCATTTCTTCTATGCACACAGCTCCATTCTCACAGGGATTGCTGGCCTCACAGGGCCTAAACTCACAGTTCAAACCTGAAAAGGAAAACGGCAAAGCTGTCAGTGTTTAACTAATGAATATATTCCTGCAGCTGCTGCCTACTATGAGCTGTATTTTCTTTATAACCCTGGTTCAAACCAAGTTGGAGAGTCTTACAGGTACATATATGTATATTATCATGAAGAAACATTTATTTGCTTTGTAAAATTTAAAAAAAATATAAAAAGACAATTTTATTTGTTTTGTTTATATAATAGCAACGCGTTTTAAAATCTTAATAGCTCCCTCATACTTAGAGATAGATGGGTATATCTTATCTTTTCTCTGTTTACCTTTGTGCTCTAAAATGGCTTCAAAAGTGTATTTAAAAATAATTAATTAGTTTTGATTGAAGCTTTCTGTTATTTACTCATGATAGTCTGTTGTCACAACTACCATGTGAACTGTTCATACATTAACCCATAATACTGAAAATGAATTAAATGTATGCAACCTGTAAATGTATGTAATTGTTTTGTTTCCAACCTGTGACTGAACACTAATTATTTTACTGAAATTATATATTTATTTAATAATGATTGACTGCCTCCATAATTTATAAAAATTCCATACACCAGAAAATCACATAGTCCCATTGTACTCTTTCCTCTACTGTACTCTCATGTGTAGCAGGTTATGCATGTTTATCTGGGCAATCCAAGGAACTGTGTGCTTTTGGATTTTGGTGTGGATGGTGTGGATCTTGGGTCACAGATGCCCTCATCTAAATATTTAATTTCCAGTAAATAGCTCAAAGAGATTAAAACACCCTATGAGTCTTAGCTTGTTAGAACATAGACAAGACTGATTCATGCTTTCAAGTACTGAAACTGGAAATGAGGAGGGCAGAGACAACAGAGATGAAACCGGGTTTGGGTTTGTAAAGCTGCTTTCCTTCTCACTCAGTGCTGCTGAAGACAAGCCTGTTCCTTTAGGCTTTATTTCAGACAAAGCTCACAGGCTCTCAGGACTACAAAAAAACTGTGCACAAGATCCTCTGAGCCCTTTGAAGCCCAGTTGCCTTCCCGTGACTGCTGTCAGGGGCTGTCTCCATGCTATGCTTTCTGGTGGAGCTTCACAGGGGTTGCTGTACTCCAGGGCTTCTGCACACTTCACCAGTGCCCTTGCCTCAGCTCTGGTTGCCCAGCCATTACCTTCTGGAGAAGTTTTTCTCTGTCCCAACAACTTCTCTCTTCCTTAGACAGACTGTAACCTTAGCCCAGTGATGGGCAATGTTACATTACAACATAAAATACCTGGGTAGTCATGTGGAAAATCAAATCCATAGAGTTATGCTGTGGTGGGTTGATCTTGGCTGGCTGACAGATGCCTATCCAGCCGCTCCCTCACTCCCCCTCAACAGGGCAGGTGGAGAAAATAAGATAGGAAACCTTGTGGATCAAGATAAAGTTAGGGACATAATTTACCAGTTACTGTCATGGACAAAATAGACTCAAGGAAAACTGCCAAAATTCATTGCCAATTAAAAATAGCACAGGATGGTGAAAAACAAACACAAAAATAAAACCATCTTGCTCCATCTCTCTCTTCTTCCCAGACTCAACTTCACTCCTTCACTCCAGACTCCTCTACCTCCTCCGCACCCCTTAAAAGCACAGGTGGATGGGGTTGCTGTCAGTCCACAACAGCTCCTTTCTGACCATTTTCTCCCACACTTTTGCCCTGCAGTGCGTACCCCCCACAAGCCTCAATTCCTGAGGAGCCTTCTTCAAAATAATGAAATAAACACTGTCCATCTAAGGGCCGAATTCTTAAGGCTTTTAATGACAAGAACAACAAGTAGGAACAAAATTGACGTTAAAAAAAAAATAAATCCAACAACCCTTTGACCCCAGTAACGATACTGACAAAAGAAGGAAAAAATGACGCAAGTTGTTCCTTGTCTTTATGCACCAGTAACCTCTCTGATGCAGGATTATTCTGCCAAAGACAGAGAGCACTCTCAGATCTGGAATTCATGGACTAACACAGTAAAAAGAGCCATATGGCACATTGGGATTTTGCCTTGAAGTTTTCATATTTATATCACAACAGCTTGACATGGGTGATAACCCTGCTGATTCCTGAAGTGGAGTTCACACACACACACACACACACACACACACAAGCTTAACACATGTCTAACAATCCTGAATGGAATGGTCAGATGATCCAGTAGCTTGATACTTGATTTCCTTTACCTGGAGAGGTTGCTTTACCATTGCATCCACCTTCTGTGCACATCCTTTTCTCTTTACATTCAGTCAAAAGTGCCCCATTTATCTCTTTTTCTGTCACTCCTGCTTGAGTTCCTGCACATTGGAAAGAACTGTGCTTTGAGGAAAATTTCCTTCTAGATAAATCAGTGGGCCCAAGAGAAATCTGCTTTCCCTTCAATGTAATCTCTGATGAGAACTTGCCAAACAGATCTCTGAGCAAATGAAACCCAGTTCACTGAAGTCCAGAACCATTTTGCTATTTGATTTTCTCATTTCTCTTAAGACTATGAACTCCATGATCTCACTGCCATTATTAACAAAGTTGTTTTCCACTTTTATATCCCAAAGCTCCTCTTGCTTATTCATGAGCATAGAATACAGATAAATATGTTCCCTAGATGTCTCACTCCAAAATTGTTTCAAATAGATTATCAACATGGTCAAAAAATCTCCTCAATTATTTTTGTCTTTCCATATTGTCTTTCCAGAAAAAGTCAGCATGGTAATATCCCAGTGAGAATTATGGTCTGTGCTCCTAAGTATTTTTCCAGTTTCCTAAAGATGACTTAATCAACTTTTCTGGATCAAGCTGTCTGTAGCAGAGACCCACCACCAGTATTTCTTTAAATGGTTCTCTTTCCATTTTGATGGATAAACTTGAGCAGTGCATTTATGAAGTATTGGCTGTAACACTAATCAGATATTAACCTCCAGCATGCTTCTATTCCTACCCTGCAATACTGGGGAAAACTCTATCTGGGCCTCCACAGCCTTTGCCCCTGCTGCCAGGGTCCACTAGTTACTTTTGATATTCTCTGGGTCTCTGTTGGCTGTGTCATTGTTGCCTCCATGGACAAGGAGCGAAAGGCAGTAATCTGGATATTGGCCAAGCTCTGGCAATCTCTTTCCCAGATCCTGAATCTAGATCTCTGACATGCAAATAAACCTCCTCTGAGATTAGGTCTGGTCAACATGTGGGTACTACTCTCCATCACAGAAGTGAGTCTTATCTATTGTTAACCATTGCTTTATTTTACTGGTACTGATGAGGGCATGTGCATCAGACTCAGACAGCTTACATGCGCTTCCAGATAAAATGAACTCTTCTAACAGCTGTTGTCACAGCCCAATACTTACTCCATAAATGAACCTTTCATCCAGGTAGTCAAAGGACTCATTTGCCAGCCTTCACTGTTGTAGTCTCTGACTCCACACACCTGAGTGTATCCTCTACCCAGCCTGACCCTCTACTCTGATATTCCTGTGGGTATCAGACTTTTCTGGTTTTGGGGCCTCTAAGGAAAACCTCATCATCTTCCATTTTGTCATCATGAATGCTGTGTAGCCTGTTTGTACTCGCAAGGTACTTCCTTGCAGCATGGCAACTAAATGAGGATGCATGTCTGACTGGCAAGGAGATCACACACCTCCCTTCCATTCTGTTCTGCAATCAAGAACATGATTCCTGCTTAAGACAGCTCCCCAGAAGGGTATGAATTACAGTAAAGTTTGTAACTCCCAAAATTTACATTAACCTGACATTTATAAAGAATGGTAGACTAAAATACGGCCATAGAGTTGATGACCTGGGTTAACAATTCTGTTTACCAGATAAGGATGAAACATGTGGTATAATGTTAATTGCTAATAATACACTGCTTTTTTCAGTGCCCTCTTTCAAATAGTGTTTACCACTATTTAATTAGATATTAAATGTATTTTTCTTCCCATCCAGCTTTCATGTATATCATTGCATGAAAAATCATTTTTCTGCTACTGGCAGAAATGGCAAAGGTTTCAATCTTATTCTAACTGGAAGATTGGTAAAACAAAAGATAATAAAATAATAAGACTGTGTCCATCCCACTCAGTCCCTTTCCCTGAATCAATTAATATTTAACTGTTGGTGTTGAGAATTAGTAATTTAAAAGACCATTCCCTCACTCAGGAAAGCACAACTGGTTATATTATTTTAATACATTTCTGAAAATCATTGACAATTAAGTAATTGGTTATTACTGCAAATCAATACAAGGAGCAAGAAACAAGAAAAGACAATTGGATGATTTAAAGTAGAATTTTTTTTTAAAAATTCATTTCCACACAAAGATTAAGGTTAGATAGTAGTAGGAACTGATGGTTACACATTAGCAAAAAGAGTGTACTTGCTGCTGTTGCTCTCATATCAACATTTTTTTACAAAGCTGTAAATGTATGATTAAAGCTATTTGGATAAATCAAGCACTGACCAGGCTGTAGGTTGAAAATTTCTTTATAAAAGGAACTTAATCAGAAAACAAAATTTATGTCTTCTGCATTTTCTCTCTCTTCTAAATACTTGTTAGAGAATTTCTGTACAAATAATTTTGTATAAATGTTTTACTGTAGCTGATTGATTTCAATACATCTGTTTTTTACTGAACATAGGAAAATTCTCACGTGATCTGGTATGCTTCTGAAATAATAAGTTTGTGATTCTTGCCAGAAAGGAACACTGTGCCACAAAAAGAGTTTATAAACTTTCTTCTCTCACTGACATATCAGAATTTTTAAATTTGCCATCACAGAGTAAAAAAATAATGTTCCCTAAACATAGTTAACTGACAAAAAAAAGAGAAAGCATGCCCAAGAGATCAAATGTGAAATAATCACGCGCAGAAATTAAATAATGAATTATTAAGTTCAGCGCATCTTTACAACTGTTCTTATTTCCATTAGACAGATTTAACATTTTTGCTTGTTTAATTCCTGGCTATATTTCATTGATTACAATAATAGATTGCTTTTATTAGACAATTAAAGGCCTCTCTATCAGGATAAACCTGAACAAACCCCAAAAGTATATGAACAAATGATTAAATTAAACAAGCAGGTCAAGGACTATTTTCTTTTCAGTTGCACAATATATTAGATTATTATACTTCTTTCTCTCTGTATAAGGATATACTCATAGCATGCACTCATGGCATATAGTATGCTTCTGTATTAGCATACTATATATCAAATAATGAATAATTTATTTGGAAAATCCTCTTTTTTTGTTTTTGTTTAAGAATGAGAAGTATATTACATATTCAGAAATCACATTCTGCTGATATTAACAAGTTCTATTTTCTACTGTGTTTGCTTATAATACTTCCAGAATAGGATCTCTAAATATCATAAATGAACACTGAAAACAGATTTTATTTTGATGAAAAAGATTCTAGTGTTAAGGCTATTACTAAAAGTCAAAAGCCTAGTTTATAAAAATGACATAGGAAATAAATTGCCTGAGATAAATTTTCATTCCTTCATGTGAAACTATTGACATTTGTTTGTTTTATTTGCTCAGCATAAATGTGTACATGAAACATTTTGATGTGCAGTACTGAATTCTCCCATAATCAGAAGTGGCATCTCTTCAATGTTGCTTTTCTTTAGGAAAATAATCTAATAAATAAAACATTTGCTACTAAGATTTGAAGGAATTACTTCTGACAACAGTTTTCAAATTCAGCATTTTGCTGTAAAAGTATGGACTGCGTCAATGACAAAAAACATCACTTTGCAATGTATGCTGGCAATATAGTGAAAATAAAATACCTGTGGCTAGTACCAGAACAAGTCTGTCATTTGGATGGCAATTTAAATTACAAGTTGGCTGTTAATGGTGTTAAATATGCATTCATGAGGACAAAAAACTCTCACAACAAAATAAGTGTCGTCATTGTCAAAGGGTTTATGGGAGATGCTTGGACAAGAGAGGAAGAACCAAGCAGGCAACAGCACCAACACTTCTGCCTCAGACTGGGGCCAAAGGAAGTGAGGTTATAGAGTGTCTGCTCTGACAGAAACTGTGGCTCATCTTCATACCTGAACTTTAGACACTATCTAAGAGCTTTATTTATTTATTCTGTTTTATATTACTGGGATACAGCTCCAGTAACTTTATGACACTGGTGTAATTGAATTTCAGTAGCCTTGCTAGTCTATGTTATGAAACAATGTATATGATCTGAATGAAGCTAATAACATTTTCTTCAGTTAAAGGAAGAAATTACAACAGCTTAAAGCATGTCAGGAGAAAAGAATAGAGAGACGATCTACAACAGCCTAATTTTATATGGTTTGCATGAATACACAAAAATTTTCAAAAGTTCATATTTACTCAGATTTTTATTTAAACTTTCATTGTTTAGCTTATGTACTCAGGTTCAAAACACAGAGAACATTTTTTTCAGAATTACACAAAAATAATTCCATATATGAATTAAAAGCCAATGACTGAAGTGAATCTTTCACAATAAGTATGTTTGCTTAGTTGTTTTCTATATTTTATTTCTTTCCGTACTAAAACCATAGAATTAGCTCAGTTGGTTAGAGAATGATGCTAATAATGCCAATGATGTGTGTCTGATCCCTGAATGAGACATTCACTTAAGAGTTGGACACGATCCTTGTGGGTCCCTCCTAACTCAGAATATTCTGTGATTCTGTGATCATAATATAAAAGCAACAGCATTGTTTCAGTCTTTTTTAACTTACTTTTAACAACAGAGTTAAAAGGCATTTATAACATTAATCACCACTGTTTTCCAAGATAAGTCCAGTAAACTAAATACCACACAATAAAACTAAAAATGTGTTTAGTTATTGGAGATAATCCAGTGTCATCATCATCGTGGCTAGGCTTCACGAACAAAGATTTGCAAGGGCTCTACCCACGCTTGCTACAAGCACGTTGGTGGCTAAAAAGGCCAATGTGAGATAGGCAAGCCCGATCGCAAAAGGCACAGTGGAAAGTCTCCATCGGCACTACTGCCAAGGCACGGTTCTTCCTGCGTTGCCTTTTTTCCTCAAGACTGATTCTGTGTGTGTTCTCAAAGGAAGCAGCAGCGTTATGGATGGTGTGTCTCCATTTCTCCCGATTGGAGGCCAGAGTGGACCACTGATGGTGGTCAATATGGCCAAGGCTGAGGTGTTGTTTCAGGGAATCCTTGTATCTCCTCTTCGGGGGTCCTCTCTTGCAGCAACCGGTGGCGAGTTCACCATAGAGCACAATCTTAGGGAGGCGGTGATCCTCCATCCTGGAGATGTGCCCCACCCAGCGCAGCTGCGTTTTCAGCAGCATGGCCTCGATACTGGTGATCTCTGCCTGTTCAAGGACAGACACATTTGTCCTGTAGTCAGACCAGTGGATGTTTAGGATTGTACAGAGGCAGCGCTGATGGAAGCGTTCAAGGAGTCAAGGTGGTGGCGGTAGATGAACCATATAGAAGAGTAGACAGTACAACAGCTCTGTAGACACTAATCTTTGTACTTTTCTTCTGGTTGTTTGTTGTGCCAGACTCTTTTGTGGAGTTTACCAAAAGCCCTGTATGCCTTTGCTAACCTGTTGTCTATCTCTTTGTCAATCTTACCATCCGAGGAAATGATGCTTCCCACTTAAGCTCTGATTCACCTATGGTGATGTGGGGATCATGGAAGACTTCCTGAGGCGCAGGTTGATAGAGAACTTCTGTCTTCTTCAAGCTGACTTCCAGCCCAAAGAGCTCAGCAGCCTCTGCAAAACAGGATGTTAAGCACTGCAGAGCTCCTTCTGTGTGAGCAACAAGGGCGGCATCGTCAGAAAAAGCAGCTCAGGGACAAGGTGATTTAGTCTTAGTGTGGGCCTTCAGTCACCTTAGGTTGAATAGGCTTCCATCGGTACAATATTGGATGTAGATGCCGTTTTCTTCATCAAGGTCCGCCATGGCCCTTCGGAGCATCATGCTGAAGAAGATCATGAATAGAGTTGGTGTGAGAACACAACCTTGTTTCACACCACTGGTTATTGGAAAGTGCTCAGAGAGAGCATCGCCATATCTGACTTGGCCGCGCTGATCCTCGTGTAGCAGGATGACCATTTTGAGGAACTCGAGGGGACATCCTAATCATTCCAAGATCCGCCACAGGCCTTTTCTGCTCACAGTGTCAAAAGCTTTGGTGAGGTCAACAAAAACTACGTAGAGTCCTTTGTTCTGTTTCCTACATTTCTCTTGCAGTTGTCTGAGAACAAATATCATGTCTTCAGTGCTCCGATTGGCTCTGAAACCACATTGGC
>VWZF01003188.1:174-12661 GCA_013396755.1 Sclerurus mexicanus
AGTTTTCTACATTAATCTCTTGGCATCATCTTTGGTGATCTCTTCCACTGACTTCATCCCTCAGGTGGTTGTTCTTCATCTTCCTCTCTGTTGAGCTTCTCACCTTTCTTTGTTAAATGACCTAGATTTCTCAAGCTTCCAAAACCTTGGCTCAAGGCCTTTCCTATCTAATTCAAATGTCCACTTTATCTAATTTATGACTTAGTGGTTTATTGTATAGCATTCTGTCTTAGTTCAGAGAACTAAGATATCTATGTTGGCTGAGAGAGAGAAAAGGAAAGGCCTTCTTCCCCTGAGTTGTCCAGACAAAAAAAAGGAAATAGCCCCTCTCCTTCAAATTTAGAACAAAACTTTAATTAGGAAAAATATATAGGAAAAGGATAACAGTTCTTAACCACAACATATCTATATATGTCCAGAAAAGGACCAAACAAAAGTTTGTAATAAACCCTTTGAACATAAAGGAAACAAAAGCCACTTTTCTCTGCTATCCTAAAAAGGGTGCAATGATATTTACGGACAGCAGGTGGTGATGTCGTGCCTCGGCCAGCTGGCCCCTCTCACAGGCGGCCCCTCTCGCGGCTGGCTGATTAGAGAATGATTATAGTTACCGAAATGGCAGGCACAGCCACCCAGGTCAGTTCCTGTAGAATCGATGGAGGAACAGTGGGGGCCCTGTCTCCGTAGTGCAGAAAGCAGGCGTGTTCTCTTCCTCGTGGCAGCTCCTGCAGTGGGCTCTGGCCCCCAGAGGTGATCGGCTGAGTTAGAGAGAGAGAAAGGGGCACAGGCAGACACAACCCCTGTTCTCTCATGGTGCTGGACCAGTGCGTTCCTGTCCTTGCTCGACAGAAGAGCCGTTGAGCTGCACAGAAAACGCAGAAACCCCAGCAGTTTCCCCCACCAGAGCCGTCTTCTCTCCCCCTCCCAGCCTGGGAGACCAGAACAAAAGACTCTGGCCTAAGTCATTACATTGGGATATGAATATTTATCAGTCCCTTTTGTTAATCATCTTCACAGAAGTTGAGCGTTGGCTCCAAGCTATGGGAGGAATTCCAACGAGATGCTGAAACTATAACACACTCCTAGCATTCTTCTAGGTTTTTGGTTTAGCAAGCAGAACAAGACAAGTTATCAGCTAGTGCCAGGCAGAACAAGCATTGAGCAATTTCTTCTAACAGAGCAAGGTACCTTTACTCAGTTAACTCTTTTAGGCCTTGCTCTGCTTTCAGAGGGAATCATTTAACCAGTAGAAGATAGAATACTAATTAATAAGAGAACTAGGTAACTTACAGCCAATGAACATTAATTCTTTTGTTTGCTAAAATGTATTAAACACTGAAAAGT
Source organism: Sclerurus mexicanus (assembly GCA_013396755.1). NCBI lineage: Eukaryota > Metazoa > Chordata > Aves > Passeriformes > Furnariidae > Sclerurus > Sclerurus mexicanus. The sequence goes on from VWZF01003188.1 coordinate 1,519, forward strand.
TTTGATAGTCATTATGCTGGCTTTGTGGATCCGCCACCCAGCATCCCTTTCTGTGCAGGACTGTAAATAAATCAAATACCTCAGCTGTGTGTGGGGATTGGCCTTGTGTATACTGTGGCGGAATGAAGGCACGGACTCCTGCTTGTGATTGACTGAAATTGCTTTAATGCTAATGATCCAGGGTTTTTATACCATTGGCCTTCAGCTGGGAGTGGTTAAGCAAGCAAGGCAGAATACAGCTGTAGGTCACACATCCACACAGACATTTGGGCGGTTGCCACGCACACACACAAAGACCACTGGAGTTTCAAGTTACCCATTTGCACCCGACGCATTGTGAATTGCACACCAAGAGCTTAGTTCCATCCCTGGCCAGTAAATCAAGGCTTTAGATAAAATAATACAAGATCATCTTGACATTTCCTGGGCCTTCTTGTTTTTCTTCTTTCTTGTTCTCATGCTGGCCTGCTGCATATACTGGGTGAAAGAACCCTATATTGGAACAACAGTTTGAATGTCATGTTTCTAGACAGCAATTTAACAAACTCTGCTTTTTCTTTTCACTAAATTTTCAACATTCTGTGTTCTTGTTAGAGATGGATGCTGACATCTGTTGAAAGGGTTCTTGTACTTTGCTCATCTGTAACAAAAGGTGTGGTCTGTGGATATTGCAGGCCCTTGTCTGTAACCTTCTGTCTAGATCAAGAAATCTAGCCCTAATGCAGTCTTTTGGCTGAGATGTAGATATTCTGCAGGCTGCACTTCCACATTAAAAAAACAGGGGAACTACTGAATTGTAGCACTCAGTTTTGTTGCTGTCTGCTGCTAACAAATTTATATCTGATATCATACTTTTCCAATTCTCCTGATAAATTATATATTTAGTAAATTTCTAATTCAATTAAATATGCTTTATGTGGATTTTATTTTCTTCCATTCTGCGTGACAAATATCAGCTTTTGTTTCATGTCTTTTTATGACATTGTTAAAAATCATCTTGACTAATGCATAAGACTCTGTGATACTAACTTTCCTAATATCTAACACTGAGGGCTCTCAGGATCTTGCACAGCCACTTCTTACTTGCTGTTATGCACCATGTTTCTAATGAAATAAACTATCTGTAGTAGATCTCTACTTACAGATGTGAAGAACTTTACATATTTTTGACATGGTATAACTAATGGGAAAATCCAAACGAGAGAGAAGAAAACGTGAAGATTAAACAACAGAAATAAAACCTGTAAATATTCAGTTTCTCCAGTTGATAATTTGGCTCCTCACTGATTGGAACAGGATTACATAGCAATAATTCTTCATATCAAAAGTGATTAATGATGATTTCACTCTATAAGGACATAGTTTTGGTTATGGTTATAATTTTCTCCTATTCTGAGGAACTGTATATATCTCTGTAACAGACCAAATGTTTAAATTGTATGGTCTATTTCTGAGTTGTAGTGGGTTGATCTTGGCCAGCAACTAAGTACTCACACAACCCTTTGCTGATTCTCCCTGAAACACACCAGCAGGATGGGGGAGAAAACAGGAAGAAGAAAAGGGAGAAAATTCATGGGTTGAACGACAGTTTGATAAGTGAAGAGGAAAAAAACAAGTGATGCGAAGATAATCACCACCTTCCACGAGTAGACTGATGCCCAGACAGTCTCTGAGCAATAGCCACCTTGGAAGACAAGAAAACCAACTCTCTACACTCAGTTTTTATTGCTAAGCATGATGTTACATGGCATGGAATATCCCTTTGGCCAATTCATATCAGCTGTCCCCTCACAATCTCTTTCCTACCCCTAACCTACTTGCTGGGGGGATGACAGAGTGAGAAACAGAGAAGGTCTTGATGCTCTGAAAGCACTGATCAGCAATAGCTAAAACACTGGTGTGTTATCAACACTGTCTTAGCCACAAATCCAAATCATCACCATATGGGCTGCTATGAAGAAAGTTAACTCCATCCCAGCCAGACTCAGTATACTAGTACACCAGGGTATTGAGAAAATTTGCAGCCTTTTAAAAAAATACATTTTCATATGATTCCCTATGAAAACTAGGGCTAAACTACCAGAATTTTCTGTTAGTAAAATTAAAGCCTTTGTTTCGTCATTGCAAAATCTTATCGGAGTTCCTAGACCTAATTGCAATACTATATAGGTTCTTAAGAGAACAGTGGGGTAGCGTAAGAATGCCTTGTTCTGAACAAACAGTTGGGTATGCTTTGCAGATATATTATCCAGTACTTAATTACCAGACTCTATGAACAAGCCTGCTTGACCATTCAATTGCTTTTCCAAGAAATGTGGAAGACTACTGGGCTGAGGACAGCTTTGGCCTTGAGAAGATGCAGCTGTAAGCATGGGAAAGTAGAGGAGAAACACCTGTGGCCTTGTACCAGGCATGGGAAAGTAGAGGAAAGGAGAAAAACAAGTATGAATAACAAGATGTGTTTTGAGACTTGCCAGCATGAGGAGAGATGAGGACCACCTATCAGAAGATGGTTTAAGGCTCGTGGACAAGAATACATAGCCAATGAGATGTAGCATATATGCACGTGGACAGATAAAAAAGACTATAAAGATAAGCCTTCAGATAATAAAGTTGTTAGTTGTTTCTTGCCAACAATCTGAGTGTGTGTGTATCTTTGACTGTTGCAAAGAGATACAAACAGACTAACACAGCTGAGAGGCACACTGAATCATCTATTAGATAGAATGAAAACACAGAGTACACAAATCAACTTGATGTTTTGTGAATTGAGCTCTTATAAAGTCATACATATCACATGTTAGGAAATCCATTTTTGAGGATGTAGAAGAAGCTTTCAACAAAAGTCCACTTATTATTCGTAGATGTGTAGTAAATCTTGGTTTGATCTGATTTCCCCAAAACCATGCCTTTCAGCAAGTATTTAAGATGCGGAATTCAAATGGAAAAAACGTAACTTGTCTTCTTAATTTCTTATGCACATAGAAATTAAATAGTGGCTAGAAAGGGACCATTTAAAATTATAAATGAAAACTGTATTTTTATTAAATGCGAAAACATATTCAAGAAAACCTTTATACGTTTTTATGGCAAGTTTTCCCATTACATGAGAGGCTTCCTTATGTATTTCAAGCTTGTGGTGGTTTAGTTTTCTTNAAATGAAGAGTGACCAAACAGATGCTTGGACTAAAATTGCAAAGCTGTTAGCTATGTCGAGGGAAACTAGGATTATGCAATTTAAAACAATATGCAAGGACAAGTTCACAAAAGTAGTTCATGTAGTAGTGTAGTAGAAAAAAGCCAAATCTGTTCCACATATCAATACTTTCAACACATAAAAATATCCCTGCATTGGCAAAATCTTAGAAATAAAATTTAAAAAAAAAAGAAATAAATTATCTGTTTAGGGAAGACTTAACTTGAACTTCTAGACTGTCCATGCTCAAACATGGTTTAAGCCTATTAATAGTCCCACCATTCTGAAAGAAAAAATTCATATTCTTGAAAAATGTTTAAAATTAAGCATGTATAAGCATTATTTCAAACAAATGTGAATGTGTTTGCAGGATCAGAGTTTTAATGTCCTGAGTAGATCATCCATTTATGTGCTCTAAATTTGTTACCATAATGTAATATTTCCAATGTCACAGCACTGGCAGAAAACTTACATGCTGTTGTGGGTGGGAGTGGAAGGCTTAGACAAAGTTATTGAAAGGCCTTGCCGTTGAATCACAAGTTGCAGAAAGGACTCCCTTGCTTTCTAAACTCCTTTTCAGAGAAGGGTTTAGGTATGACTGAATCCAGTCTTAGCCTCGGACTATGTCAATGGTTTAAATTTAAAGGATTTATAGAGGTATGATTAAATCACTTTGTCCTGCAGGTTTTAATGATTGGCAAAATGAGAATATTTATATAAAATGAATCATTTATTATTACAAATGATCAGACAAAGGTTCTTAATCAGAATTATTTACTATGCAATATAAACGCTAAAACTACTAGTACTATAGTATAAGATAGGATAGTGCACTATATTGAAGCAATTATTGAAGCAATTATGTTAAAGCTAGCAAAAAGAAATAATTATTAAGTAGAGATTTGATGTAACTCACCCGGACCAACTCTCATGGAGAAATCTCTTTCACTCAACCTCAAGCAGTATCCTTGGAGGGCATCCTCAGCCAAGGGAGGAATAGCCACACATACACCCCAAGAAGGGTTATGTCAGAAGAACCTGACTGTATGAAAGGGGACTGGACTTTTATAAAGTGATTGACTGGTAGTCACAGTTCTATAGGCTGGCAGACCAGCTTATCTGTCAAATCCTGTTTCAAAAGCAGGATGTGTATTTGAAGTCTGGTGAACCAGGCTGGTTTTAGCATAATTTAACACAAAGACAGGACCCTGGTGCCAGCAGTTGAGCTTGCATGATGGCTTGCATTGTATGCATTCTCTGATTGGATTTTAGGTCTTATCAGGGTGGACTATCCTGCCACAGTCTCCCCCTTGACTACGGTCAATCATTTTTACCTCATGAAGTGGTCATTCAGATACTTCTTGCTCCATGCTATAAAAGCGTCCACTGTATAGGTGCACATTATCACTAAGTATGTTGAGATACATCAATCTCCCAAGTTTTACCATAGTTTAAAGGGTGTTTGCTATATTATAGTTATAACTTAAAGTTGTTGCAAAAATCAATCAGAATGTAGTTAACAATATTAAATGGAGCACCATATGGAACTGATTACTGATTTTGGCAAAAAAACATTGTTATCTCAATGTATGTATTTTTGGAATGGTTAGTATTCTCATGTGTAGAGTTAGGTATTACACTCATATATATATATGTATATATAATGAGTACCAAGAAAATAACAGCACTGTAATAACACGGTATAACATTAAAACCAGAATGTCTGTGGCAGTTGGGGAGCAGTCCAAAGAAAGCATCCCACCAGTGATGTTACCAGTTTGTATAGATCAGGATGTTCTCTACTCCCCGAGTCTCAAAAATAGCAGGAAAGATGCAATGCAAACCAGGATCCAAGGTGAGAGTTCATAAAACCAGTCTTTTNTTCTATAGGCTGGCAGACCAGCTTATCTGTCAAATCCTGTTTCAAAAGCAGGATGTGTATTTGAAGTCTGGTGAACCAGGCTGGTTTTAGCATAATTTAACACAAAGACAGGACCCTGGTGCCAGCAGTTGAGCTTGCATGATGGCTTGCATTGTATGCATTCTCTGATTGGATTTTAGGTCTTATCAGGGTGGACTATCCTGCCACAGTCTCCCCCTTGACTACGGTCAATCATTTTTACCTCATGAAGTGGTCATTCAGATACTTCTTGCTCCATGCTATAAAAGCGTCCACTGTATAGGTGCACATTATCACTAAGTATGTTGAGATACATCAATCTCCCAAGTTTTACCATAGTTTAAAGGGTGTTTGCTATATTATAGTTATAACTTAAAGTTGTTGCAAAAATCAATCAGAATGTAGTTAACAATATTAAATGGAGCACCATATGGAACTGATTACTGATTTTGGCAAAAAAACATTGTTATCTCAATGTATGTATTTTTGGAATGGTTAGTATTCTCATGTGTAGAGTTAGGTATTACACTCATATATATATATGTATATATAATGAGTACCAAGAAAATAACAGCACTGTAATAACACGGTATAACATTAAAACCAGAATGTCTGTGGCAGTTGGGGAGCAGTCCAAAGAAAGCATCCCACCAGTGATGTTACCAGTTTGTATAGATCAGGATGTTCTCTACTCCCCGAGTCTCAAAAATAGCAGGAAAGATGCAATGCAAACCAGGATCCAAGGTGAGAGTTCATAAAACCAGTCTTTTGGTTACAGTGATTTAAAGAGTTCCACAGATTAGTTGGTGACTTCCTTCACTTTCATTTGTGCTTCTTAATACAGGGTTTTTCTTTGGTGAAGTTCAACATTTCACATATCTATTGCTCAACATATCAAGCATTAGTCAAATTTTATAAAACATTTTTGATATCTATAGGACTTGTAAGCTGAGCTTCAAAATGGCGTGATGAGTTCAGTTTCTCTATTGCCCATTGATATTGCACTGCAATTGCACTCCTTGTACAAACCTTGAGGATAGGCCAATTCTCCATAGCTAGGCCACCTTACATTTTGGAGTCTGCAACTTTACAGGTCCAGGTATTATTGTGATGCCTTATCCTGGAAAAGGCTTTCAAAACAATATTAGTGGAGAGAGATAGAGAGATAGATAGAGAGAGNTGGAGCACCATATGGAACTGATTACTGATTTTGGCAAAAAAACATTGTTATCTCAATGTATGTATTTTTGGAATGGTTAGTATTCTCATGTGTAGAGTTAGGTATTACACTCATATATATATATGTATATATAATGAGTACCAAGAAAATAACAGCACTGTAATAACACGGTATAACATTAAAACCAGAATGTCTGTGGCAGTTGGGGAGCAGTCCAAAGAAAGCATCCCACCAGTGATGTTACCAGTTTGTATAGATCAGGATGTTNCGCACACCCATGCCAGCCAAATATTACACTTTTTATACCTTTCAGTAATTAACCTATTTCATCAAATTTTTCCCCTGGTGCCCACCCTCAGAACTCTTCAGAACTGCCCCTTGGAGCCCCTCCAAGGGCTCTGAGCTGACTCTCCTGTTTTGACTACAAGCTATCTTATTGTTTCAGTTGGAGTTCTTGNCAATGCAAACCAGGATCCAAGGTGAGAGTTCATAAAACCAGTCTTTTGGTTACAGTGATTTAAAGAGTTCCACAGATTAGTTGGTGACTTCCTTCACTTTCATTTGTGCTTCTTAATACAGGGTTTTTCTTTGGTGAAGTTCAACATTTCACATATCTATTGCTCAACATATCAAGCATTAGTCAAATTTTATAAAACATTTTTGATATCTATAGGACTTGTAAGCTGAGCTTCAAAATGGCGTGATGAGTTCAGTTTCTCTATTGCCCATTGATATTGCNGTAACCCAAACAAATATGTAACCCAAACAAATACACATCTGGGATTACCACCCTTATCCTTCCTACCAACTAGGTTTCAGGGAAATGGTCAGAGTGCATCATGGGAGAGTAACATTTAGTAAAAATTTTGCTATATTATTGTTTGATTGTTTTAGGAGAATCAAAGGTATAAGGAAACTCAAGTAATTCTTACCTACTCAGCATATTATTCCAGTCATGGTCCTAAGTTTTGACCAAATACTTTCCCAACTTTACTAAACCCTTCATTGGTTTCCAAACCTGAAATCCTTTCTTATATTCCTTCTGTCAGTTTCACCACTTATGACTTCTTCGCCTACAGCTGGAAAAAACTTTCGCAGCTGCTGGCGTCAGCTTCTCTGTAATCCCTTTTCTGCCTTCCCTCTGAGTGCCACCAAAAGTTTAACATTCCCTTCCTTCGCACAATCATGCTTCATATATTGCTTACTATTACTACATATGCTTCCTTTGGTATAGTCATTTTATACTTTGCTCTGAGGAGGTAGGAAGAGGTATAAAAATTTGATTTCATAAGTCATATGAAATTCTGTGTGAATTCTGAAGCTACATTCAGGGAGGAATCTTTTTTTTTTTTTCACCTGCTATGGCAACCAGAGAGAAGATGCAAACATTCCAAAGCAATGCTTGTGGAAACTTATATACATACTGCAAAACTATTAAGAAAAAACATATACAAATATAAACACTGCAAAATTATCAAGATAAAAATGTATACAAATAATTGATGCAGCAAAGATCAGTGTGAGTTTTCAGTTCTGTTGCCACTTCATATTCTCATGGGACACCTGTAGAAGGAGAAAACTCGGTCCCACTTGGACCTGTTTTAAAAGAGGAAACTATCCATCTGGTAGTGATCTAATAATCAAACTAACAGTAGCAATTTGTGAAAAGAAACAGAAGACACTAAAATGCAATGATCACTATTAATAAAACTTATTTCAAATTCTCTAATACCTTAACAATATTACTTAATATTTTTAACACTATGTAAACAAACTCAAGTTAGAGTAGCCATGTTGTAACACTGGAAACCCTATTCTGCAAACACAAAAAGATACATCATTTAATGTTATTAATTTCTGATTCTGTTGCAGTTTTATCTGCAGCAGGTTTACTGAAAATTTACTGCTTACTGTTCTGTTCTGTGTCTGGAGTTGTCTTCATTCACGTATAGTGAGTCTAGGAGTCTCCACCTGCAGTTTTTACAGAAGTGTGGGTAATCACAAGAATTGTAAATGATCCTTTCCACTTCTGTTCCAGTGGCTTATTATTTCCCATCCAGAGGTGTACCAATCTCCTAGCTGATGAAGATAAACTTGGACATTCAAGGTTATTAACAAGGCTAAAACAGCAAAGTTATACAATGATAGATGACTTTTGCAATTCCATCTCTGACTACCAGCAGCAGAGGGCAAGGCTCCATATTGACTACTCCCAGTCGGTGGTACTGTAGGGGCAGTTTGCCAAAGCCTTACTGAGAACGCAGGGGAACTGGATTTCAGTTCATTCCTCTTAGAATTCACTCAGGCTTTTGCCTTCTGGAGGTCCAACCCCATAATTTTCGAAGGGAAAGACTTCAATATTATCATGGCCTTGATGGAGTGATTATCACTGGGCAACCAACATATCACTCGAGCCAACCACAGCGGCTTAAAGTATCCAAACACATTAGCAACATATATCCATTTTTGTCAGGGATTATCCCACATCCTTTTTCAGTTTCCTCATTCAGGGCAGATATTTGGAACCCTGTGTTGATTGAAAAGGTGGTTGTGGACTGCAAGGGACCAATCAGTTGCCACCGTATCTCCAGTGAGCCTTCTAAGACATTCCCATTTGCTGTCTCCCAGCTCACATATTGGGGGCAGCACCAGGAGTTTACTTAGTCGGTTCTGGTCTTTGAACCAAGAAGGTTTTTCTCTCCAGTCCATCCTTCTGATGGGAATTTGGTTTTTTCACTTTGTTCATAACAAATTCTACCTGTTTGCCATGAGTTACTAACTCCTCTGCTATCTCCCCTCGCATAAGACCGTGTCCTGCTTGCAGTCTGCACACGCAAACAGATCTAAGCTGATCTTGCAAATGAGTGCTTTTAAGTAGGGGGTTCACTCTATCTGGATTAGCAAACAACATGGGAGAGAGCTGAGAAAGTACAAGACATGCAACATTTATCAATCAGTGCAACACTGATTAGCTGAAAATTCATTTTAACTAGTAAAGGGGAAAAAACCAAAATGTACAATGCTGAATACTGTGATGCCTAAAGGTTTGGTGTGTCTTTTGTAGATTTTTAGAGTTGTAGAATTATAGGTTTTCTTGCCCACATATTAAGTGGTGTTAGAAGTTACTAAAGTGATTTTCTCACATATTCTTAAGCTTTCTGAAGGTCATGGTGTTTTGCAGAGACACCTGCAAGATAACTTGAAGACAAAACAACAGAAAAGCCCAGAAAACCTTGGAGCTGCTCCAGGGGGGCAAAGCCTAAGACCCTGATGGGTGGAACACCAAGGGAAAGGGGAATCATGATTGGTTATAGATATCTTATATGTTAATTATTAGGAAGATTATAAAAACTGTAACATCACAAGGGGCGGGATTCTTGGGGGATCATTGATGGCTGATCAGGGTCCTTTGGGAATCAGTGCACACATGTAGGCCTATTGGAGGCCCAGCACATCTGTACTCCCAATAAAGGTATTATCTATCTTTCTCCATTAATGTTTTCTTTGAGTGCCTATTTTCCAGGATTTTAGACATCAGTTCTGGTGCATTGGCCAGGAAACTGGAGTTGACAAGCTGGTCTCTCTCGATCGAGTAATTGCCATCTAGAAAGAATCCCTTCTTTGCTGGCTATTATCATCACAGGAGGATTCCTTCACACCGACAGAAAAGGTAAACAGCTGCTGCTCTGAAGGACCCGTGGGAGAGGTAAGATAGAAAAGTGGCCTGTAAAAGTTTTAGCTAGCTACGGAAAATCTGGGCGTAGGGGGAGATCTCCAAAAGGCAGGTTCAGGGGTGGAATAAATGGGCAAGCAGTTGTTTGTGGTTACCCCAGATTAAAGGTGAAAAGTTTGGATTCGAGTCAATGTTCCTTTTTTTTCCCTTTCACTTGTTTCTGTGATCTTCATTCCTTCCTTATCTTGTGGTTTGCCCATGCCAGGCAGAACTGGCAGTTGCCCAGCTAGATTATGAGGGGAGTTCAGGATCTAGAGCTCGCCAACCAGCTCTGTTTGCAAAGAGGGGTGCGTCCCTCTCAGAGAAGCTACAGGGTGCTTACACAGAGTCGGAAAGTAAAAGGAGGAAGGAAACCTTGCCTCCTTTCTAGTGTTACTGTGGTACAATCGTAATTGTATTCAGAAATTCTTGGGCATTGTCGGACAGAAACATCCTGATTTAAGGAAAGGTGGTGGGTGTCAGCCTGAGAAACCACCCATAGAGATGTTGGTAATCACATTTGAAAAAGGTAAAGAACAAAACAGAAAAGCAGGCGCTGCTGCTGCAGGGGTGAGCGGCCGCGGGGGCTGGAGGGGGGCCTTGGCACAGCGGTAGCGTAGTAGCGAGCCCTGCCCAAAATGCCACCCCTGAATTGGGTGCTGCTGCCCCTGAGACAGCCCCTGGGGCCATGGCGGCCAGTCCCGCCCAAAATGCCACCCTCGTCGGGGTGGGCGCTGCCACCGGAGTAACGGCAGGGGCGGTGGGTGCTGCTGCAGGAGAGGTCGGGGGAAGTGGCACCGTTGCGGCCAGCTCTGCCCAAAGTGCCGCCCCTGGGCTGGGTGCTGCTGCCCCTGGGATGACCCTTGGTGGTGTGGCAACTGGCTCCGCCCAGGGCCCTGCCCCTGGGGGGGGCACTGCTGCCGGAGCAGCAGTGGCAGCTGGGACAGGCATGAACATCACGACTGGCCCCACCCAGGGCCCTGCTGGCCAGACTGGGGGGGCTGCCCCAGAAGCTGTGAGCTATGACCAGCAAGGGCCTCCCCCCCGTGGCGGTGGGCGGGGGAAGGCCAGAGGCTACTGCTGCATCTTGGGCTGTGGTAGCCAGTGGGGGGGCAGCAGACACAGCGAGTACGGTGACAGCTGCCTCCACTCTCC